>CAUYRT010061327.1:0-33088 GCA_963574885.1 Lepilemur ruficaudatus
TTGGAAATACTCTTCTAGACATTGGCCTAGGCAAAGAATTTATGAAGAAAACCCCAAAGGCAATCACAGCATCAACAAAAATATATAAATGGGACCTGATCAAATTTAAAAGCTTCTGCACAGCCAAAGAAACTGTCACGAGAGCAAGCAGACAACCTACAGGATGGGAGAACATTTTCAAAAGCTACACATCCAATAAAGGACTGAAAACTGGAATTTATTTAGAACTCAGGAAAATCAGTAAGAAAAAAATCAAGCAACACTATCAAAAGGTGCGCAAAGGACATGAACAGAAACTTTTCAAAAGAAGACAGAAGAATGGCCAAGAAACATATGTTTATGCTTTTAAAAGTTAAAGTATTATTCTTTTTCATCTGTAATTTATTCCTCTGTGGGTACAACTTTAAGCAACTTAATTATATGAAAATGTTTTTACAAAAGATAAATCAGGTGGTAATTCTTTGCTCTATTACAAAATTCCTTAAAATAAAACATTTTTCAATTACACCTATAATTATCCACTTTGCAAACTCGAAATTAAAGAAAATTTTTCCAAATAAGTTACTTTACAATGTGAGTTATACCTATACTACATTATATTTTTTAAACTGCTTATATCAAGTATCTGTGTTTGTTTTGAATCATGAAACAAAATGCAGAAATTCAAGCTTGTGCATTCAAAGAAACACAACTCTTATCCACTATAGCCCAAAGCAGTATTCACGTATTTGATCATCTAAGATAAAAACATGCAGTTAAAATAATTTATTTAAAGCAATATAATGACATTTCTACCTTGTACAACATTCATTAGGCAGAGTTAACAATTAAATATCTTTTTCATTTGAGTTAACAATCAGAGGGATCCCAGTATTAGTGTGGCTCAAGAAAATAAAAACTTTATTTTCTTCACAATCTTCAGAAAAATCCTATTTAAAAAACTGAAGTAGATGACTTTGAACTTATCCAGAGTGGGGGTATATATAATTTATTGACTGATGTGAACAGTGTGGAAAAAAATTAGACATAATATTTTAAACCAATTCAAGAGAATTTCAGTGGCAAAAGATCTTGCAGTGCTATATTTAGTTTGAGGTGACTGCCCCTTCAAATCCATCTTTCACATTTTTCAAGAACATATCTAAACTGTGGATCTGACTATGTCAATCTCCTATAAAACTCTTCAACAGCGCTCTATGACTTTGCCTCTGCTTCTATGTTCAGCCTTCTCTCTCATCATTAACATCCTACATTAACGTGTCCCTCATTCTGTTTCACCTTCTTCACTTTGCACAGTCACCACTCCAGTGGTGGGTACACGCAGAGGATCAGGAAAGAGGGGAAAGGGATGCTTTAAACTTAATCCCTCCTTCAGAAGTAACCCTGCCTTTATAGCCTACCACTTCCTTGCATATATCTCAGTTTCATGTTCTTCCTTCGAGTATTCATAGTCCTTTATGTAGATCTTGACGGTGACATTTATCACCTAACACACCTACATCTGTCTTGCTTTTTCTTCTCTCTTGACAGTGGACTCCTTGAGCTAAGGGCTAAGTCTTCTGTTTTGTTACCCAGTTAGTAGGCTACTGCCTGACCCAGCAGTAGGCATTGAATGAATGCAGAATGAAGAAATAACTATCTCAAATAAACAAAGGGGACTATTAAGTAATTTGTAACATTGGCTCACAAGTTGGAAATAAATTACTTTCTCTTTGTTTCATAGCCCACCATAAAATATGAAATTTGATCTGTTGTTTTCCTCTTCGCTTCATTTCCTCTAGGTGGATGTCTATAGCTAGAGTTCTGTCAATACCACTGCCAATCTTAGCATGCATTTCAGGAGAAATAATAATATGGGTTTATATGGGGCAGTGGTGCAGAGCCCATGTTTTGGAGGCAGACAGAGCTGGGTTCAAATTCTGACTCCTGTATAAATCTGAAAGCCACTTAACCTTACATTTTCCTTAGAGGTAATATAGGTAAGCATACATACCTACAGGGATGTGACAGAGTTTTAAATGAGATATTCTATGTAAAGCACTTGGCACACTACCTTGGTCAGAGTAAACATCCAAGAGATTATAGCTATTTTTAGAGTAGTATGCTAAAAGACTGTCATATTGAGACAGGTCACCTGATTAATCTGTATTCCCCCAAACTCTCAAGGAAAATATATTCCCCAAAACAAGCCTATGCCTCTCTTAGCAAGAAAAAGAAAAATTACTGTATTTTCCAAAAAACTCAGAGGATATCTCTTTACTATTAATTGAGATAATATGTACCGTTCACTTTCACCTGTTTTGTTTTGTTTTGGAGGGGCATAGGGTTGAGATGAAGAGGTAAAGTTTTGGATAATGTTCTAAAGTTTTAAAGGCAGAAAAATTTATCTTCTAAATTAATAGTCTCCTATTGGCAAGTTGTTCAGGAGGAAGGTTTCCAGAGCAGAATATTCGGGTTTAGAGCACTCGTCACTACATTCTAGCAGATGACAGCCATACGGCTCACCTGCTCTGGCAACATACAATCAATGGCATTTTGCAGCCTATGCATCCTTATGGCCTGCTTGAATAATACTGACAGAGTCAGGCATTCAGCCTTTGAGCTAAAATGGAGACACTCTGATCAATTATTTTTGGAAAAAGTATCGGTGGGGTATTTTTGTAACCTCTAGAAACCTACAAAAAGTGCTTACAGGCTGTGAGCCAAATAATAAGACTTACTAATATAGTAAAACTGTAAAGGAGAGAATTGGTGAAGATGAGAAATTATTTAAGTTTATTTAAGAGTGTAACACAGTAGAGATACTGTGAAGAAAACCCTTATCATAAGACTGCGTGGAGCAGTGTGGGGGGTGAGGAGGGTGCTATTCATTTGCTGGCATGTTCTAACAATAATGAGGTTCTCATTCAGGTGGGTCTTTGGGATTGAATCAGGGGGAGACTTAATTGAATACATAACACTAAATTTGAAGTCTTGGGGCTAGGGCTAGGGATATTGTCCACTGTATATTAACTTATCTTTACTCACATTTCCTAGGGTAGCAACCTATTCCCCTGTACCCTCCCCTCCCCTCACTTAGGAAGATGAACAATCTGATGGAGGATCCTTAGACTTAGTCAATTCCCTGTGTTTAGGAATCTTCTTTAAGTCACTGGTGCTCATGGTTAGGAAGTAACACTTTGGAGTTTTTCTAAAATGCTAGGTAATAAAGTAATAAAGAAGGATTGATAACATTTTTATATTTCTATGTAATCTCAACATACACAGTACCTCCATTCTGCAAAATCAATCATCTACAATCTAACAATGGAGCTGAAAAGGTTTAGATACTATAGGTCTCCTTCTAAACTAGGGATGTATGGATAGTCAACAAAATCAGGGGGCATATATGATACACACACAAACACACATACACAATGGTTTAAATGATAGTTCAAAATTCATCTTAAAATATACCAATATTAAGAGGTGTGGCCTTTGGTGGGTGATTAAGACAGGAGGGCTCTGCCCTCAGCTATGGGATTCACACCTTTATAAAAGGGCTCAAGGTTTAAGGAAGCACTCTCTTACTCTTCTGTCCCTTCTGCCATGAGAGGACACAATGTCCATCCCCTGCAGAGGATGCAGGAAAAAGGCACCATCTTGGAAGTAGAGAGCAGCCCTGACCAGATACCAATCGTGCTGGCACCTTGATCTTGGACTTCCCAGCCTCCAGAAGCATGAGAAATAAATTTCTATTGTTTATGAATGACCCAGTCAGTGGTATTTTCTTATAGCAGCACCACAAATCGACTAAGACAATCATATACATTATATATGCAGTATATACATGCATATATACCTATAAATATGTACACATATGGGGAAGTAATACAGATGTTAATTTTAGAAAAAAATAGTGCTTTTCCATTGGGACTTATTCAAAGATACAGGACTATTTCATTGTTTCATTGGCTTAGGAAATGTACTATGCATCTTCCAATTTGAAATTCTTACTTTGATGGTCTCACTTTGAGGAGATGGAGATGAAAAGCATAGCATGCACATGGAACTTTTCCTGTGCATGGACATTTTCCTTCTAAATGATGATAAGATGATATCCCTTCCCTAGGAGAGAAATCAATGGTCTATACAGCAGGTTTTGGTTTAAAATCCTTAACAAATGAGGGATAATATTGCACTGGTTAGCATGTCTTGCATAAAAAAAGTTACTTTCCCATGTCTTGCATTAAAAAAGTTACTTTACTAAAAATAAATTATGGAGCCAATACTAATAATATCTCTATTTTTCTGACTTGGTTTTTTTTAGAAATAAACCTATGAGAAAAGTTTCTGTTACAGAGGTAAAAGGCTTACAGGCATGAGACCAGAAAGAAGTAGACCTTGCTCAGAAAGACAGAGAAGCCTCCTAAATACCTGCACCCTGTTCAGCCCCGGACACTGCAGTAGGTTTGATCTTATAGCTCTTTTTCTTTGGGTCCTCAGTACGAATATAGCCCAGCTGAATAGTTCAGAAGGAATCAATACCATATCAATTGCCAATCACAAATATCCCAAAAGAAGAAATGCAGCAGCATTTCCAGAGCGTTTTACCCTGGGACCAAAGCTGAAAGAATTAGGGATAGTTAGGTTCAGTTGCTTCTTTTTTCCTCTCCAAATTATTAGTATAATAGCCTTTGTATGTTTCTAAAAGGGTTTCTGTGTTCAACTTGGTCAATGTGGGTAGGTAGAGAAAATGTGGGTAAGTTACATTAAAAAACATTACCTAACAGTGGTCCCCAACTTTTCTGACACCAGGGACTTGTTTCATGGAAGACAATTTTTCCACAAAAGGGTGTATGTGGCAGGGGGTGCTGCCTTTGCTCCACCTCAGATCATCAGCTGTTGGATTCTCATGGAGAGTGAGCAATCTGTATCCGACGCATGTGCAGTTTGCAATGGGGTTCGTTCTCCCATGCGGGTGTGATGCTGCAGCTAATGTGATGAGGGCAGGGTTCCAGCAGTGATGCCAGCCATGAGGAACAGCTGTGGGTACAGGTGGGGCTTCAGGAGGGAGGCCAGGAGGGCCTGTCCCTGAGGTTGGGGACTGCAGCTCTAGTAGATTAAGATGACGTTTTTCTAAAGAGACTTTTCTCGAACGTTATGACCATCAAGGATTTGGAGGTGAAATCTTGTTTGTGAAAGCTAACCTGGCAGGAGCCTTTCCAGTACTGGGCATTTAAATCATGTGGGAAGGAGGAGGCTAGAGATGCCATAATGGGCTTTCAGTGATTTTGGCACAATCCAAGTGTGTCTCTGGCCCAACCTTCATATTTGCATTTCTGTCCATCAGTGGATCTTTATGTTGTATCTCCACAAATTAAAATCATTCAGTGTGATTTTTCAAAACTACTACTGCCAGAGCTTCATACTCAGTGATTCTGGATCAAATGGTTGGGGTGGGGCTCTTGGACTTCAGAATTTTTAATCTCCCCAGGTAATTGCAACAGCACTTCCTTAACTCTTTGCACAATGTCATGTTCATGGTAGGTTCTCATTAAACGCCAGCTAAAATTGGTTATCAGTGTGCCATGAACCAAATCAGGCCCATTACTTTTTAAGTCTCTGCCATTCAAAATATATGCTATTTGTGTCTCTGAGTATTTTAAAAGAGCTTCAAGCCATTTACGACTGCTCATATTGAGAATTTTGCAGTTTTTCACAGCTCGGTTTTATAGACTTCTCTGAGTCATGTTACATTCATAAACTTGCCTCAACAAGCTAAGAGAAAATGCCAAAAATTAGCACTCCTACTGTTCAGGAGAGTGTATTTTGTCTTCCCATAACTGCTTCAATTCCAGCACTTAGCAGGAAGACATTTAAATTTTTATTGTATTCCTATCTATCAGAAAAAAAGAAGAATTTACAAGTTTGACACTAAACAACCACAGATGGAAAATGTGAAGTAAGATCACACATTTTATACAGAAGTCTAATGTAGCTATCAATAAATTCAGACTGACACTTAGGACAAAATCCATCCAACTTTCCCTGTGGCTTTCGGGAGAACGTAACGTACTCATTAAAGAATGTCCCACAGAATTTTCAAATGTCAGAATACAATATAATCATATTGAGAAAATCCTTCGAATGTAGTAATGGAAATTTCATAATACTGCTGAGAGAGAAAATTGCCAGTTTGTAATTATGCTTCTTTCTCCACAGGTATCACTCATTATAAAAATTAGCATAACATCGTGATAATGAGATTCCTAAACACGCAAGCAATAAAAACATATTTATATGTGTCAGATGACCCACATTATAAACAAAAAATAGTTTGTTCTCCATTGTCATAATTTTAATTTATATATAAACCTATTTATATACATTTGGTACATATTTATGTACAAACAGCTATATCTACACACACACACACACACACACACACACACACACACACATACACACACAGAATATAACAAACACTGGAAAGGCTTCTGATTTAAATTTTATGTATTGATAAAAATATATTTTAAAAACCTCTTCAGTAACACCCAGTAACGGCCCACTCAGATTTGCCTTGTTTGTTATGGAAAGTCCACATCTAGCTTCCTGGCCATTTGTTGATAGGTGAACTCACCACACACCATAATGTGTCTGAACTTCTCTCCTCCCTCCTTTCCTGCCTCCAAAATTCTCCTGCTATACACTCTACAATTACTGTTCTATAAAAAGAGAACTTTCCTATATCTTTTATATCCTCTTGGAATTCTCTCTTTACTTCCTAGCCTTAAGAATTACCTGGGAATCTTTTAAAAATCCTTTTTTCAATGTCCAGGGCACAGCCAAGACCAATTAAATCACAATTTCTAGGGGTAAAACATTGACATAAGTAGTACTTGAAATTCTTCAGGTGATTCTAATGTGTAGACAATTTTGCAAACCAGTGGTTTATTGGTTCTCTATTGTATTAGCTATTTGCTAGTACTTTTGAAACCCTTCCTTCTTTTTGACAAGTGCCTCACAAAACTCCAAACCTTGATCAACCCTGACCTTTGTAAGAAAAATGACATATAACCAAGAGACGGATTCAGTTTGATGTTTCAATTACAAATATCAAATAAGCATGCAATATTGCCTAGATATCCTACTACAGTTCTCTAGTATTTTTACTCCAGAGATGTCTACTTCATACCTTCTCCTCTTTTCTCAAACATCTGTAATTTCTTCCTCCTTTCACTCTCCATGATGACCTGAGAATATAAAAGCTATCAAACGTAAACTTTCATCTTCACAAAACCCTATTTACAACTAACATACACCTGTATCCATTTTCTTCTTTTTTTTCTAGAGAGGAGTATCTCTGCATAAATATTAATCTTTCTGCTTGTGCTCTCGAAGCAGAGTTCTCCATCAGGCAGCCCTTTCTCTTCTTTATTGATCTTGCTCTCACTGTGGAACCACCCGCTTTGAAGAGGTCCTATCTGAACACAAACGTGTTCTTATATTTCATAGGAAAACAAACCTCACTTGATCCCCATTCCACTCCAATTGCCATCTTATTTATCTGCTCCTTTCATTAGACAAATATCTCAAAAGAGCTGTTTCCAAGAGTGTTACTTGACTTTCACTTCACTCTTAAACCCACTCCAGTCTGGCTGCCATGCACATCATCCCCTCAACATCACTCTCATCTGATTCACCACTGGCAATTTATTTGTCTTAATTTTATTCAACAGCTTAGCATCATTCTAAATGGATGGCCATCTTCTCCTCTTTGAAATACTACTCACGATGCTGTGGTCTTGACGTTTTTCTTCTTTTCTCCCATCATTCCTTCTCAGTCTCCTTTGCTCGCTTCTCTTTTTTAGACATAGTGTTCCTTTTGGCCCTGCCCTGGGCCTTCTTTTCTTCCAGGGTCACAGTTCTCAATTCTATTAATAGGAGCTGACTTTATTGGTATCATGGCTCTAACACCATTTGTATGTTGAAGTCTTCCAAATTTTATTTATCCAGCCTTGATATCTTCTCTGAGTGTCAACTGTTTGTCACTTCATCTGAATATTTAAAAGAAACTTGAAAATGATACGTCTAAAACTAGATTCCACACTTTCATTCCTAACCTGACTCCCTAACATTATTTTTCTCATATTACTAAGTGGTATTACCATCTCCTGGTTTGCTTAGGCCAAAAATATTAAGTCATTCTGATTCCTCTCTTTTTCTCACATCCAAACTACTATAGCAAGACTTGTCAATTAATTCTACCTCCAAAATCACATCTTGAATCTTCTTGTCTTCTATCTCCGCGCTTCTTGACTACTTCAACAACCTCCTAAGTGGTATCCCTGCATTCACTCTTGCCCCAATCCTCAAAAAACAATAAACGTTATCTTCCTCAAACAGCCCGGACTCTCTCTAAAAGCCACCTAAACTTGTAATGTGATGGCCACCCCTTTACCACAGCCTATAACGTCCTTTATGATCTAACTCCTGCCTACCTTTCCAACCAAGTATCTCTGCCCCCTATTTCTGGAGCACAAAGTTACAATTACACCAATCTCCTTTCATTTCCTTAAATGCCTCAAGCTTTTTCCCATGTGAAGTCCTTTGAACATTCTGTCATCTCTCTTTAGAGAGTTATTTTCTGCACTCTTTACAAAGCATGACTCAAATCTTTAAAGATCTATATTAGAACCATCTTACTAGTCCATATTTTAACGTTTTTGTTCTGTGTCACTTATTGTTTGCAGCTATTTTTTTCTTTTTACATATTTGTCATTTTAAGTTTGCTGCCCCTAACAGAAATTAAGCTACCTGAGGACAGAGACTACATCTACCCTGTCCACTGTTGTTATCTCAAGCACTGAGTACAACATCTGACAAAATTCCTGGCATAGAAGGTCTACTTATAATAATAACTATATGAATTAATGAATGAGTAAGTGAAAGCAAAGATTCCAAAAGTTCCCAAATGGTTTAAGGACTTTCTTAAAAGATTGGCTTGAGGGGGAGGGAAAGACTTTAACGGCATTGTGTGTGTGTGTAGGTGGGGAATGTAGGCAGATGAATATGTGCATATATATATACAGAGAGAGATATGTGTATATATATGTACATATATATGTGTATACATAAATGGACAGAGATTATATTCACACACAGGTTGGAAACTATCTAGGACGAGCTATAAAATATTTAAATGTCATAAGCATTCTAGCTATTTTCCTCTAAAAAATATATATGTACATTTTAAAGTATTCAATAAAGATCTTAAAAGAAATACCAAAGTAATTGCATGTGAATGATATTAGAAAAGAGATATACTTAAAAGAGTTACCTCATTCACTAGTCACATATCAGTTTTATGGAATATATTTAATTATAGTAGGAAAAATTTTAAATTTTTCCAAAATTTCCAAATTTTACTTGAAACAAAATTTTTTGATGTTTTGAGTATAATTATTACAGGCATTAGTATTAGTAAGGGTAAACAATGGGGAAATATTTTTTAAAAACTTATTTAGATATAAGACATTGGGAATTAAATATTACATTGGTTTGAAAACGAAGATAGAAAGGATTATAGGACATGTGAACTGGGAAACACGCCATTTTAAAAATATTTCAATTATAATAGTAATAGATAGCAGTATGTAAAGGCCAATTAGTATCTTTTTAGCTTGTTATTCTGACATTCCAATGATATGGTGGTATTCTAGCCAGTGGTTAGGAGGAGATGGGACAAGGAAGCAGAGATGCTCATGGCCTTGCCATTTAAGAGCATGACCTATGAGATGCACACACATCACTACCATTAACATTCTACTGGCCACAACGGGTGGTCACATAGCTTCATCAGGTTTCAAGAGAACCTGGGGAATGTACTCATTCTGGCCGTGTGCCCAGTTAAAATCTGGAGGAAAAGTGTTAACAGAAAAATCTAGCAGTTATGGTCACAGCTATAAGAGAGCAGGCAGAATATCTGTCATTCAAATATAGCACATTAATAAATATTACACTTAAGTGAAAAACTTCTTCAAAACTTAATTCTTATAAAGAAAATAATTGCCATTTTTCTTTGCTTACTAACTTTTGTAAAGCCAAAATTCATATTGATTTTCAGACTAAAATATATGAGGTCACTAGGTATTTCCCTTATAGTGCTAAATTCTAATTAACCTAGGTAATAGAGTTTTAAATCAGAAAGAAATCTTAAAAATATATATAATTGACTCTTATTTAAAACAATGTATGATATGGAGAATATTCAGCTTGTTCAAAGTATCCTGATTACCATGCAATCAGAACTCAAAACTGGTCTATTGACTCTTAGGGTATGATTGTTGTGCTAAAATCACATGTTATTCCTTCCATAATTATGAGCAAGACATTATGAATCTCCAACTATCCAAGATATTCCCAAATCTCAAAAGGGAGAAGATGAAAAAGACTATGATGGGGTTCATACAAAGTAAAGTTGCATAACATTGCTAGATGTGTTTTCAAAAAATACATGTATAATATCATTTATGATCTAACTCCCATCTACTTTTTTATTTCCTAGGTATAACGAAATGAAAAGGAGATTGGTGTAATCATAATTTAGTACTTAAGAAGTAGGTAGCAGAGATACTGATTGGAAAGGTAGGCAGGAGTTAGATCACAAAAGATATTCTAGGCCTTGGTAAAGGAGTGGCAATTGCATTGCAAGTTCAATAATCATGTCTATACAGTATGTCTTTAAAAGTTTGAAGTTTGAATTGGAAAAACACTGCTTCTTAATTCTCTGAAGTCAGTCAGAATAAAAAGAAGGCATGGGTTTCTAAAGAGTCTATAAAAACCATAAAGAAAAGTCTGTTTGCAAATGTGTACATGCATGTGGAAAATGAAAAAAAATAAGTTTATTTTGATCTTCTACCATACCCTGTATAAAAGATAAAGACAACACAACTGCCTTTAATGGTAGGAATCAAACTTTTAAAGTCAAGACACTATATACACAGTTTCTTAAGTCTTTTTTAACTGAAGCAGCAACATATTATTCTAAAACAAACAAAAAAAATGGAGGAAAAAAAGATGTGAATTCAAAGTGGGAGGATGGGAAAAGAGAAATGGAATTTTGGGAGTCTGACTTCTTATATCATTTCCCTTACTGTAATCTGTACACACAGGTCCTTGTACACTTTTTTACTTATTTCTTCTTTTTTAACTTTTCTCCACTGAAGAGAAAAAGAGTAGACATGGGAAAAATGAATTTAATTTGAATGAATGAATGAATGAACAAATTAATGAATTTAATTTGAATGAATGAATGAATGAATGAACAAATTAATGTTGACTCCAGGTTCCTTCTGATATTTCAACTTATATATCAGCATCTTATGTCATGAAGAATATGTGTTTTATGATGACAACACGGGTTTTCAGTTTTCTAGAGTACTGTGCTACTTTATAGTAGTGAAATGTTGCCAGTTTTGTTGATTTGACACCATTCACTAATTCAGTATTTTCTTAAATGAGTAATTTGAATCATTTATGTTTTGAGATACACATAGAGAGTTATATAAAGCATTGAACTTTCAAATTGAATGAAGGCATACTCATTTAAAAAAGTGCTCTTTTATAACACTGTAATACCCAAAAGGAAGAAGAAAATGACAAATGAGAAAAAAGCTTCTGTTTAAAGAATAATTCTTACATTAGGTCAACCACTTTTTGAATAAGTGAAATACTAACATGACAGTTGAAAGTCATTCATCTCCCTCTACATTTGAATCTCTGCCTATATATGATGAAAGTAAGGAAGAAGTCAAACCATGGGGAAAAACAAAACAGCTTCCTTTGAAACAAAACTGGCAGAAAGCTATTGAGGAAAAAAAAAAAACTGCAATCCCTACAAAAAAAAAAAAAGTTATTTAAAAAAAAAAATTCTTAAAGTTATTGGATAAGGGACTTTTTCACTTAAAAATGAAGAAAATATTTGGAGTCAGCTGTCCAGTATAACTTTCTCCCAGTCTAGTGTAGAATTACAAAGAGCTTTCTGAGAAGCCAGAAAACATTTCACAAAAAACCACTAGCAACTCAATGATGACAACATTTTTATATAAGTTGTTATTTTTGAAATTCACATTTAAAAAACTACTAGACAAAATTATTTCATTTTTAAATTTATGACTAAATTTTCTTCATTTTATTTAGGTAGCTGATTCTTAAAATTACATTCTACCTTGTTTGCCAATATTTTAAATCAGCAAGATATATGCTTAATGCTTATATTTTAGTGTATGCTTTACTTGATATTTAAAAATGTTTGTACATGTTTTTATTTAAAATTAATTACACATTTGGTTTGTTCTCTTGTATTTTAGAATTCTAAGCAGTCTTTAATAACAAAATTCTATTAATGCCATTATTTTGATATTATATGGAATTAATATTGTAGTATCAGTCTTGGCATTTCATTTCCCTAGTAGTATGATCACCAGATGTAGTAGTCAATTTGCCTACCTAACCAAGCCTTTTTATGGAAATTCCTAAGGAGTCACATGATGAGGCCAGGTGACTCTAATCCCTTTGCCTCAGCTGACTGGATTAGAAAAGGAAAGCTTTTCCATGATAAACAGATAATAACTATAAAGCTAGGCAAAACATATCCCTACCCTCATTTTTTCTCCTTTTAATTGTTTTACCAGTTTATCTGCATGCAATTAATATACATTCACTGAGGTCATCCTATACATAAAGCTGAAGTTTTACTTAACCAAAGATTATTAAAAAGTAGCAAAGACATATTCATAGAGATTATCAACAATCCCATGTTTTATTTTAAACCATATTCTTTTAGTTATATTATAAAGAGAAAAAATAAATCATAAAGCCACTCAGTCATTAATACTAGGTCTTTCTTACTGAACAGTTCGCAATATTTTAAAATGATTGAAAATCATCTTTTCATTAAACTTGCCAATGAATGACTTCTAAATTGATTTCTTTAGGCTTCAATTTTTCATTTATTTGAAGTTTAATATTCCCAATTGACTTGAATCTCAAATTATCACTACATTGCTTCAGTACTACTCTTACTTAGGCTCTTAGTGATTTCACTGCATGACTTTCTTGTGCCTTCCTATTCCAATTTGTTCTGGCTAAAGCATCTCATAAATTCCACCAACAATCTCCTAAGCCAGTTTCCTACATATTTACATGACATACTTTACTTATGTCTTTCACAGTACCTGGTGCATGTGTTAGTGTAAAAGACACTTGCTTGTTACTTGTCTGCATTCTCCTTTGGGTTTTGAGGCTTTGAAGGCAAGAACTGTTTTTCAGCTCTGAATATCCACCACTTAGCAATACCTGGTGCATAGTAGATACATATAAATGTCTGAAGAATGATGGAATTTTATAAATTGTGCTAAAATAACTCTAGAATGTGTTATGAATATATTACATTTGTAGTTATATCTCAAATTCACTTTTCAAATTAAACTTGTCTTAAGTCAATCTGCCTTCTCTGTGTGTGTGTCTATATGTAGAAATTCTGTGCACAGGCACACCAGAAAAACATGTTAAATTTTATATGATGCTGTATATGTGTACATATGCACACACACACAATTATGCATACACACAGAAAATACACAATACAGACATAATAAATGTTCACTGATCAATATGATATTAGCTTTTCCTAGATATGAAAACAAGTGGAGGCAACCCTCAGACCCTTTCATACATGAAAGTTAAGGTTATTATAGCAGCAACATTAATTAGACATGAAAGTTAAGGTTGTTTTAGCAGCAACATTCATTGGACACCAGTGTGAATGAAAAATAAAAAAAGTAATATTTACTATTGGTGAGACTTACTCTAGAAACAGCTTAATTTATCACATAATATAAACTGGGAAAATGTCATTGATTTTTAACAAAGAATATTACCTTTCCTGATGCTTTAAAGTATAAATAATTTAACATTATAAAGAAACTTTTACATTATACTATGCACCATTAGATAAGATTCTAAAGAAATATTCAGATGAAATTAGAACATCAGCATTCAGGAGCCATATATTTAATGGAATAACTAATAATTATAAATTTAAATAAAAGTCAACTATAAGCTACATGCCTGGAAATATTCTGTGTTTTGTACATGTATTGAATCATTTCACCTTCAAAACAATCGTGTGAGGCAGGCACTGCTCCATTTTACCATTGAGCAACAAAGGTACAAAACTGAGATGCATCTTCCCTAGTCACACAGCTAAAAAGGGGACAAGCTTCGATTCTAAACCAATAGTTTTCTTAAACACTACGCTCTACCTTTTCCTTAAAAGGTATTCATAAACCATACATTTGTGGCTAATGTAGATATTAATCTAAGAATAATTTTAGTTTTCTCAAATTGGAAATCAGAAGAAAAAGGCAACTGACCAGCTGCTGCCATTTTCTAAGTTGTATGACTAGAATGTTCATTTTTATGCCAGTACTATGCTGTTTTGGTTATTATAGCCTTGTAGTATAATTTGAAGCCAGGTAATGTGATACCTCCAGTTTTGTGTTGTTTTGCTTAGGAATGCTTTAGCTATTCCGGCTCCTTTTTTGTTCCCTATAAATTTTACGATTTTTTTCCTAGTTCTGTGCAAAAAATGACAAACACACATACACACACATATTGACATTTTAATAAGAATTGCATTGAATCTAGAGATTACTTTGGGCAGTACGGTCATTTTAACATTATTGAATCTTGCTCTTGCTCAGGCTGGTCTCAAACCCCTGGACTCAAGCAATCTTCTTACCTCAGCTTCTCAAAGTGCTGGGATTATAGGTATGAGCCACTGTGGTCAGCCCTTCTGTCTTTTTATACTGTTCTTGATTTACATCTGTTTTGTCTGATATAAATATAGCCACTCCTGCTCTCTTTTGGTTTGTATTAGCATGGAATATTTTTTCTATTTCTTTACCTTGAGTATACAAAAATCTTTATCAGTTAAGTAAGTTTTTTGAAAGAAGCATATATTTGGATTCTATCATTTTATCCATTCTGCCAATCTATATCTTTTAAGCAGGGCATTTAGTCCATTTCTGTTCAAAGTTAATATAGGAGTGGTATTACTCCTGTCATAACTTTGATTGTTACTTAGTTACTTTATATTCTCAATTGTGTTACTACTTTATAAGCTCTGTGAGTTTCATACTTTCATGTTTTTTTTGTTTTTAATGGTGAGTATCAACCTTTAATTTTGATTGTTAAATCTCCTTTGAGTATTTCTTGGAGGGCTGATGTACTGCTAACAAATTCCCTTCGTGTTTGCTTGTCTGGGAAAGACTTTATTTTACCTAATTCCTGAAACTTAGTTTAGCAAGATACAAAATTCTTAGCTGACAGGTATTTTGTTTAAGAAGACTAAAAATAGAACCCCAATCTCTTCTGGCTTTTAAGGTTTCTGCTGAGAAGTACGCTGTAAGTCTGATAGGATTTCCTTTTTGGAGATGAGATGCTTTTATCTTGCTGCTTTCAGTATTCTTTCCTTCACATTGACTTTAGATGATCTGACTACTAAATGCCTTGATAAAGTTCTTCTTATAATGGATCTCCCAGATGTTCATTGAGCTTCTTATATCTAGATGGCTAAATCTCTAGCAAGACCAGGGAAGTTTTCCTCAATTATTCCCTCAAATAGGGAATTGTTTTGTTTTGTTCCTATTTGAAGGAATAATTGAGGAAATTGAAGAAAAGTGTGGTTTTCCAAACTCTCTGATTTTTCTTCTTCTTCCTCAGGAATACGTAAGATTCATAGGTTTGGTCACTTTATATAATCCCATATTTCTCAAAGACTTAGTTCATTTTTTAAAATTCTTTTTTCTTTATTTTTGTACAACTGCAGTAATTTGAAAGACTTTTCTTCGTTCTCTGAAATTCCTTCTTCTGCTTGGCCTAGCCTATTGTCGAAAGTTTCCATTGTATTTTGTAATTCCCTAGATGAATTTTTTTTTCAGAAAATCTGTAAGTCTCTATTTCTTTAGAAAATTTTTCATTCTTCTTCTGAATTGTTTTTCTGATTTCTTTTCACTGGTTTACAGCTTTCTCTTGGGTCTCATTGGGGTTCTTTATAATTAAGATTTTGAATTCTTTATCTAGTATTTCAAAATTTTCATTTTGGTTTGGATCCCTTACTGGAGAGTTAGTGTGATACTTTGGGGGCATTGTAAAGCTCTGTTTTGGGTTTTGTGTTGTTTTGGGTTTTTTTTTTAATATTACCAGAATTGTTTTTCTGGTTCCTTCTCCTCTGGATAGACAATTTATAAGTTCTTTCTAAATTATATTTTAATTTATTTTGTATTGTCTGTTTCCTTTTTTCACCTTTGTGACTATGTGTGTTGTGATCACCTGATTTTGGTCTGGGTGCTTTCAGTGGCAAAGTCTCTGTGTGTTCCTTTGTTACAGATATCCTTTGTGTGGTGACTTTTTCTGATGCTGGTTGTAGTCATGATGTACTGGGCACACGAGCAGGTTCACTGCCTCCTGCGCAGTCAGAATGAATGGCAGAGGTCTCATGAAGCTTATCTCATTCCCCAGTGATGTATAGGTTTAATATATTTCATTACTTTTTTGACTGGGATGAGCAGTTCAGCCTGCAGCCAGTAGGTGGCACCCATGGGTAAGCACCAGCTTCAGCAGAAGCAGATGGGTATATGTGATACCCCAATGGCAGGCACAAGCCCCAGCCCTGATGGGGGTAGCAGAAATAGCTTCAGGTGAAATGCACTGAGGTCTCCGTAGGGACCTCAATCTAAAATTCAGAACCTTGTGGGCCAACCAGCTCCAAAATGGCAGATGTGCAATCAACTCTAGACTCTTTGGTAGAGGCAAAAGAATCAGGCATTATCTGAGCTCACGTTACTTATACAATTCCAGACTAAAGCAGTGGACTGAGTCAGGATTTGTATATTTTCAGATGTAGTTGGCTTCAAGAATTAACAACATAGGGTGTTGCCTGAATGAACTCAGATGTCTATTTTATTTTTTTCTTTGAAAAATTGTTTCTGTTTCTAGATATAAAGGGAGTCCTTTTTAAAGATTATAATAATTTAATTAATTGTACTTTTTGTATATGAAGGAAAACATTTTAAAGCCCTCACTTACCCCCTAGTTCTCTTTACCTTATATGGTGACATGATAATTTGTATAGGTTGATAGACTCCACCTATTCATCAGGATATAAAACAAATTGGTTGTACAGTTGAGGCCCTGAGACCTTATTGCGATGTCCATATTGGAGAATCATGCTTATTGAGTCAAGTAGGACCAATTGCTTTTAAGGAACTAATGCTGATTAAACTTATTGAACCAATGCTTGCAAAGTCAACCCAGGAAACCTGGCCTGGTGACTAGGCTAACACAGTACAGCCTCATACATGTCAGGACAGGCACTTCCTAGCAGGTTAGGAATGTTAACAAATTTTGGTGACACTGAGAGGTGAGCAATATACCCAAAGGTATAGTAGTGCAGGTGAAATCTAGTGTATGCTTTTTTGGGCTTGGCTTCCTAACCTCTAGTTAGCAAACAATAAGAGGCTTTTAAGGTCCAATTCGAGATTTCTTATAAAAACTTCCAAATAGAAATGAATTGATCCAAAATTCTAAGGCTTTTATTGTAGGAAAATAAATCAGCCTCCCGTATGTATTCTAAAGTCTTTCTGTCCCTCTCTAGCCTAAAAGATGGTAAAATCTCCTAAAACACAAAACTTTAAATGTTCATTGTTTGCCAAATAGAACAGTTGATTTGTATGTTTTATTATTCAAGAGCCTTCAGACAACAATGACCTTTGAATATTCATATTTTTCTATTTCCAAAAATAAATCATTTTTTCCCATCACAATATCCCTGGGCCTAAGTTTTCACATTTATAACAGAGGTATACTGGTGTATAATTATCTCAAAGAAGACCAATAATACAAGCGTATCATCTTATGATTTGACAGTTACATCTTATATTTAATGTGCAAATACTACAATAATAAACTCTGAATGATTAAATTCAGAACAATAATTATGGATTTTCAAAATAGTTAAGCCCACTTACTGATAGCAATAGTCAATTAAATACTAGCTTTTAGATGGTACTTTTATATCATGTATTAGTATAACAATAATCTTACAGTGGGTTAATTTTATTTTTGCAATTTACACATGACAGCATATTAAAGAAATGTTGCAATTTTATATTCTAAATCTGAAAGGCAAAATCAAGATATTGTACATGATTTATGTCATATATAAGTTAACATTTTAAACACAGATTGGATATGTGCTTAACTCACACTTACCCATGAAATTGAGATAGCCTTCTCCACCCAGCCCGTGAGTAATGAGTCGAATCATTTTATGAAGCTGTATTCCACGATCAATAACTGGAGTGAAAGGAGTCAACACACTCATGTTTGTATACATTTCGGCATCCATCAACCAAAATGCCAGCGTCTTATCACCAACCAGTGCCTACAGAAATAAAGGTCACTGAGATAAATGAAAAGTGTAAGTACTAAGCAGTTGTGATTTACACTAGAATAACACATGGTTATACAGGATGGGAAATAATGTGGAAGCAGAGTATGGATTAGTATTAACTTCATGTATGTTCCAATGATTACTTTCTATGCTGAAGGTGAGCTAGTAAAACACATTAGAGATCATTCGTTTTCAGGATTAATTTTTCTTTTTAAAAGAGCTTGGAGAAAAAAAAACACCATGATTTGATACCTAACTATTTGTTATTCCTGAGCTAAGGCTTTAAATTTTCTAAAATTTTCCGAAGCAAACATGTTGAAAATAGTAAATAGATTTTTAAAATAGTTTATATGCCATGATTTCATTTGCTTTCAAAGACTGGAAGAGTTTTTGTAAAATCATTTATATGAGCTGTATATAACATGTACAACTCATATATATGAGATTTATATGTATTTGAATATATTATAATAGTTCCTCCTCACCTTCAGTAGAGAAAATACATTGAAAACTTTTATTTAAATGTAAAGTTGCTTTGCCATTGTATTTGCCATTTAACCTAAATTTAGTTTGCTTTATTTTAAAAGATAATAATTGATAATTAGGGCAGATAACTCAGAAAAACGCTGGGTAGCAGAAGACAAGCCTCTTAATAATCTGAATTATTCATGGTTAATAATACCTAACTGCCTAAATATCTAATGCAAAGTGTTCATCATTGACAAAATAATAACATATAGTGAAATGTACAATAAGACTTAACTCATAATTTGAGTACCCTATTATGATTATTTTTTGCTTACAAACCTATATGATCTCTAACCTATTTTAATTAAAATGACTGTTCTTTAAAATAAGAACATCCACAGTACTAATTCATAAATAATTCATCTTTCCTACTTTGTTGAATTTTTTTAATGTATAACTGTTTATTTCCATGATCTCTGATTCTGTTACAAAATTATTTTGGTAATTTTTGCTTAGGTTCACAGACAAAATTTATTCTCATATATAGTTGCCCTCTTAAAAAATCCGGCTGAAATATTGGAAAAATTTAGTTAACAAATTTAGTTAAGTTTAAGGAGTTATCCAAAAATTTTAAAATAATATCCACATATTAACTATGATGTATATATTTCTATTTATTATTCATTTTGTAAATGTATGGACTTATATGTATCTATATTTTTTATCAGGCTTAAGCATCAAAGAACATTTGCTTTTACAAAGACCTAGGCAAGTTGCATCATTTTTGCATTCCTGACAATTCCTGACAACACCAGGGAGAATTACCTGAATCTTTAAAGTGTGAAATAATTTTTGATAAATCTATGTTTCTTTACAGATTAGGTAGAAAGTTATGGGAAAAAAACTATCAGTTTCATCTTTAATTTTTTTATTCCACTCATTTATTTACTCTTTCACTCATTCATACAAAACAAACATATGCTGGGAATTGATACTGTACTACAACTTCTAGGAGTTTGCAATAGAAAGACATAATTTATGCATGTATTTTAATTTTCATATTGTTACATATTTGGTATATAACAATCTCCCAACCCCCATCCCTGACTCTTTAAATTAATATTATTCTATTCTAGATTGGGTTCTATTATTTACATATTCATTTGACCCACCATATGATCAAGGATACTATTAATTTAAGTTGATAAGAAAGCACTGCCCAATTGGGAAGATGCAAAATTTAGCATGTGTCTACTTCGGGGTCAGCAAATTTATGTAAAAAGCCAAATAGTAAATATTTTAGGCATTATGGGCCACTTTCTCTGTCTCAATTACTAAATCTGCCATTAAGGCACAAAAAAACAATACCTAAATGAATGAGCATGGTTGTGTTCCAACTAAATTTATTTAAAAAAATAGACAGCACATAGCATTTGGCCCATGGACCTTAGTTAGCCAACCCCTAGTCTACATATACTTTCTGACAATTAGAGGAAATGGCTGAAAAAAACATATTATTGCCATTAAATTGCCAATTTCTGCTGAAATGACAAAGGGAAACTTACTGTTTTAGTTTCAATTTTCTTAGTATAGATACTTTAAATAATTTCAAAAAAAATTTTATTGTGTTCCTTTCAATCTATAAAAAGTAAATTTTTATGCTGATGTTTATGAGGATTAATATGACTTTAAATAATTAAGCAGCTCTTTCCCACATTTACTGATGTTTATTGAGTGATTACTAGGAGCACAGTGATAAAGGCTAAATATTCAAAGTAATGAAAACCAATTTCCTCCCTAAAATATGATGGAAACTTGGAGAATAGGGCAACTACTTTTCCCTACATGCCTCAGGAAGGCTTCGTCGAGAACGTGATATCTGAGCACAGGGATTAAGTCTAAGAAGGAGCTTCATAGATGAAGTAGGCAGATTCAGGTGCCTAGTGGGGAAAAGTATAAGATGGGAAAGGATGGACCTATTTGGATTGGGTGGGGATTTCAAAGTACTGAACAATTGAAGGCTTGGAGAGTTGGGCAGAGAATGAAGCTGGAAACTTTGGCATGGGCCAGGATATGAGTGGACTTAAAATGGCAAACTTCACCAATAGGTCTAGGTTGACAAGATGAGCTTTGCTTTGTGGAAAATACCTCAGACTGTATTAAAGAAGATGGACTGAAATGGGAGGAACAGCGGTCAGAGATCAATTAGCAGGAGATTTCAGTAATTGAGGGGGATAAAACATGACAAAAGGTTGCCAAAGGCATAAAAGAAAACCTCTAGAAGGGAGCCTAAAGTGAAAACTAGAATAATCCTGGATCAGCACCAATATTCTTCATTATGACAAAGGAAAACATATAAGGTAACACTTACAACTGCAATGTCCAATCTATTAATTACAGTTTGGCAGAGTAAAGATAACACTGCCTTTGAAGCTGAGATTTCTAGATCTACAAAATAATTTCAAAATGTTTTTCAAGTATAAGTAGTTTTCACATAAAGAATATAAACACATATGTTATACTAACCATATTAAAAAATAAGTTTGTATTTACATATGTTTATATGTAAATATTTTATTAAATACAGAGACAGAGCAGAAAATGAATTTATACACATATTCATTTACCTGATCATGGCTTTCTGCATAAGCAATGCACTTTTCAAGGTAGCGTCTGTTTGTGAGGGTAAATACTATATTGCCCATATTCCAATCTTCATCTTTAAATTCTTTAAGTAGCTAGATACAAGAAAGAAAAATAAGCTTCTGAATAAACTATTATTTTTCTTACTTCAAATCTCAATATGAAGGTAGACCTGGTATCAGTCCAAATTATTTGGCATGTGGATATAAGCCTAAGACAGGATAGTCATATCCTAAACTTAAGATAATACATTTTTTTCCATTTGTATGACATACTTAGTACCTTAAGCATACAAGGTACTAAAATGTTTATTAGGTTAAAGATTTTTTTAAAAAATTCATGAATATTCAGAGAAGGAAATATACTCCTGTGAGCTCTGATTGGGAAATAATTCTAGATTTGATATATGCCTTAAAATATTCTTGAATCAACACAAAGAATGGTCTATGTTTTCCAGAAGGAGGTTAAAAAGTAAGATTTGGCACTTTTGAGGGAAAAAAAGTCTTCCTGAAAAATTTAAAATAGTAGGAGATGGGGCTGATAAAGAACCTTCTACCAAGGTTAGCCTTTTGCATAAAATAACAAATATTAATGTAAGGCTACATTTCCACATATGAAAGCTAGAACACTCATGTGCTTATATGTTTGATTTCTAATTTTAATAGTCTTTACTTAAGCACTTCTGCCACTGTGATCCCAGGGGACCAGTTCGTGTCTGTACCAAAGGGCTCATCTGAAAGCTAAGATTATTTGTATATATATCAGACTCATAAAGCATATTCAGGCCATAATTATAGACGTGGCCATTCAATAATGTTCTATATCAAACCTAAGTATATATAATGACTTTAGTCCTTTAGGCAAACATTAAATAAAAAAAAGAATCCAAACTACTTGAACCATCATTAAATTTAATAAAATTGAATTGAGAAATGATGTGCAAAATGCCACGTATAATTATTCATTCCTAGTATCTGACACATGGTAAGGACTTCTAAATGCTAAATAAAAGAACGGACGAATCCAAATTTGTTGAGGAAAGACTATTAAGTGAGTACTGGAAATTAAGAAGCAACTTGTATGTTAATGCATGATTTGTAGGCAAAAATGAATGCTTTGATAAAGTTTAATGCGTATTAAATATAGAGCACTGAAGTTTCATATAATTGCATTGATGATACAAAATTCCATTTATACAGCTAACATTAATCATTTCCCCCTTGCCTGAATAATAGAAATGTGAGTAATTTAAATTAGAACTTTTAAAATTTTGAGAAGCACTTTACTAAAAAGCACAAGAATCGACACACTAATGGAAGAATTTAATATTTCAATTATAATCTGTAACTAACGATCCCAACAAAGAAATAAATTGAAAATAAATGAAACAACATAATATCTACAGAAACAAAAATATATTTACATAAAATCCTACCTGGATCCATTTATCTGGAATTGCCATGGCTAATCGATAATCAAAACCAACCCCTCCCTGGGAAATTGGAGAACACAGAGCTGGCATTCCTGATACATCCTAAAACAAAGTACATCAGCACTATCAGTTCCTGATCAAACTTTTAGTAAATATTCTGACATTAAAGTCCAGGTCAAAAAATGAAAACAATAAGGGCATATATTTTGAGAGAATTTTGTTAATTTCCCAATAAGACGTTTGTTTAATGTTTTCACTCCAAGCCAACTTCAATCTCATGAGGCTATTTTTTTTTTTTTTTTTTTGTCTTTTCCTTAGTATAAGCTAAATCAGGGAGCTATGGCGACCTATGGGAGCTATACCCGACCTATGGCGGGTTGTATAATTATTTCATTATATATTACAATGTAATAATAATATAAATAAAGTGTATAATAAATTTAATATACTGGAATCATCCTGAAACCATCCCCCCCCTGCCCAGTCTATGGAAAAACTGTCTTCCATGAAATCGGTCCCTGGTGCCAAAAAGGTTGGCGACTTGCTGACCTAGAGAACTCAAAATAGTAAAACTATTATTGCTAAAACATAGTTTCTTAGACTTATTTTTGAACTACCATAAAACATTTTTATTACTTATTGCTTTCACCAAACACAAAAATACATGTGGCATATATGTGGTATATTTGTTCTCTCCATATACAACACTGACATGAAGTATATTTTTGTGAGTACCAGCTTGTGATGAAATGGAAAGTAGAGCTAGTATATTAAAAGTAAAGCAATAAGATGCCTTTCATTATTGTAGGTTACACTTCAAAGAGGTCTTTATCTAGTAAGTCCTCTTCATTTAGCAGATATAGAAAGAGTCTTATTGAGCTGAAGAGATCTCTAAGGAAAAGTTTTTTACTGGTAGAGCTAGGGCTCAGATATCAAGCCTTTTAACGGAGTGTCTTTCTACTTTGTCTTGTTACCATTAGAATATTGGTAATCAAATAAACCAGATAAATGGGTTTTAAAAATTGGTGTTAGGACCCAGATGCAATAAAAGATATTATTAAAACAACTATAACAAAATAGGAGCTAAACAATTCTAAGTCTACAATATCTTTCAAACAAATCTTTTTCCTTTTCTCCATTTCCACAGCTAAATCTTATTTAATCTTCATTACTGCTTGGTTAGTCTGTATGTTTCTGAACAGAATTCTCCATCTTGAGTATTTCTTCATACTAACTGCTGCCAAATTAATATCTTGTGAGACAATCTGCTCATATCACTGCCCTTCAAGAGATTTCAATAGCCAATAATTGAAAAATCAAATTCTTTAACTTAAGATTCAACAATTATCCATTAAGCATTTATTATATAATTTACTATTCAATTATCTGCATTCCCGCTTGCTGTTAGAATGTAAGATTCATGAGGGCAGGGATTTGTTATTGTTGTTCACTGATATACACCAAGAATATAGAACAGTAGAATAGCACCTGGCACAAAGCAGGTACTCAGTAAATATTTGCTGAATTAATGAGTGAGATGCTCTGAGGGATTTAAAAATAAATAAGACATAATATCTGAATTCCAGAAGTTCATAAACTATGACCTAAATAAATACGCACACATGAAATGACAATGCAATGCACTCATGATACTTAACTAAAGTGCACAGAAAGTGAAATGGAGAGACATCTTTCCTGCGGAGACAGTGTAGGGATGGCATTGTGGAAGAAGCAGCATTTGAGCTAAGTCTCAGAGAGCTTATACTGTGTGTCACCATTATTTCCTACTATTTCATTTCAAGTAATAAATACTTTGGCCACTTTGAAATATTTACTTTTCCCTGTGTTTGTCACCAGCTTTTCTACTACATGTGTCATTGCATAAAGCCTTCCTTCGATTATAATCTTTACTTCACATAGTATAAGCTCTCTGAGATTTAGCTCAAATGCTTCTTCTTCCATAATACCATCCCCACACTCTCCCTATAGAAAAGCTAAAAAAAAGTCCTCTCTGAACTCCCAAAAGAATTTATTATTTTCTTATGGAAGAAAGGTATAAGTAGGTATAGTATATAATAGAATATATTCATAAGAAAATAAAATTGTTTAATAATATGTTATTTCTGCATAGTTCTCTATAGTTTATAAAGTAAAGGAAAAACAGATGGTCCACAGAAAAGAAACTATTTTAAAAACTTATATTTATCAAAATATTAATATGAGTTCCATTTCCACAAATATGATAGGTATTCAGTTCATTCATTATAAGCATTAGCTGAGTATGTGTTAAACATCAAGCATCATATTAGGCACTAGAACTAGAGATACAATGCCTTCTTAGAAGAATGCCATAAGCTCAAACAGTCGAGAATGGTGATGGTCTGGTATTAAATACCAAGATAAGTTTTCTCAAGAAAACATTAAAGTATGTTCTATATTCAGTATAAATGTTGTTTTAGGAAATATAATCTGCTAAGAAAAATATATGTACGTCAATTGGTATTGACTCCCAAATCTGAATCCTAGAAAGCAGCCCCATTAATGCAAATGAGTTATTTGCAGGCCTTTTTTGAAAGTGGATAGTTAATGACTGTCCTTTTAAATTTAAGAAAAAAATAAATAAATATATTAAGTAGTCCCACTATTGGGTATCTATGCAAAGGAAAAGGAGTCATTTTATCAAAAATACACCTATACCCAAAAATTTGTCACAGAACAATTCACAACTGCTAATTGATGAGTGGATAAAGAAAAGGTTACATACACACACACACACACCCCTCATGGAATATTACTCAGCCATAAAAAGAAACGAAATGAATGTCATTTGCAGCAACCTGGATGGAACTGGAGACTATTATCCTAAGTGAAGTATCTTAGGAACAAAAAAACAAATACCACATGTTCTCACCAATACATGGGAGCTAAACAATGGGTACGTATGGTCATAAAGTGGTGAGGACATTGGAAACTAAGAAGTGAGGAGGGTGTGAGGAGAGTGTATTGAGTGATGGGCACAATAAAAGCTCTGATTTCAGTATCATACAGTTCATCCAAGTAACAAAAACACCTGTACCTCCTTAATATTTTTAGATAACAATTATAAAATAGGTAAATATAAAGGTCACCAAAATAAAGATATTCCAAATATAAAATAGTTATACCTACTGATATAGTATATGAAAACAATAATATGTATTTGGGATGAAATTAAAATATTTCTAATTTTTTCATATCTAAAGAGCAATTATAACTATTTCAGAGGGAGAACACCTCAATCAAAAATATTTTTTAATTTACATAGCAAATATAATCATGTAGAAAGGTAAATATATTCTAGCAAAAAAAGGGTTTCAATTTTTATAATTGGCATTATAAATAAATTCACATTTCTACTATAGCAATTTATTTAAAATTACATTACTTATTCATTATACCACATTCCTTTTCTTAAAAAAAAGTTCATGAGGATCAATTCCACATTTTGAAGAGACTCCCACTAGACAGAAAAGTGATATATTGAAATTGAAGTAGTTTTCAATTTAAGTAGAATAAATTGAAGCCACATCTTGTTTTAAAAAAAATCTAAAACCAAGTAATATAAAGTAGGTTAAAGTCTCAAAGTTTCATTGGTAGAAACACTGATAATCAGACAAGAGTTCCCTAGATGATGAAACTATTGAAATGAATGGAAAGATCAATGTAACAATTTTAAGTTTCTTGTATTAAATAATTGCTTCTTTTTCTTCAATACCCACTTTTGATTTGTGCTATCACTAATTGTTTGTAGTAATTTGTCATATATAATATCTCTGCTTTGGATTGTCACAAATATAATTGACAAAATAATTAATTTTTTGATGTCTGTCAGATAAAATTTAAATACATAAAAGCCAAAACAAAAGTTTAAAATGCATTCTGATTAATGTTAAAAGACATTCAGCACATAAAGTAGTATCCTAAGTATTAGTAAGACTTATGTGCTCTGATCAAACATAGGTAGGTAGAGAGTGTGAAATAGTACTGGTTGTCTAAATTGTATGACAGTTTTTTGTTTGATTGCTTTATAATTCTACATAAGAACTTATTTCAGAAATTTAGGGCCACTGCTCTATTCCCAGAAGTTATTTAGAAGGCAAAAGGCTTGAAGGGAGTAAAACTGTTCTCCTCTATCCAGAGACAAAGAAATCATACCACTTAGTTGGAGATTTTTAGTTTTAATAAATGATGGATAGAAAAAAAAGTCTATACAAATAATAAATACTACAGGAAGGAGACTCACTACTGCATTTCTTTTCAATGAACTAGACACCAACAATGTGAAAATACACCGTAATTATAACTCTTATGAAGAATAGTCTTACTATTTTTATATGCCTAGCACTACACTTTGTATAGAATAGTTTTCAGATGCTAAATTCAATTTTAATAATAATTTCTAATCAGAGGACTCAGAAAACTAGAGGGATTTTAAAACTAAATCGAAATTAGCATAAGCATTTAACAAACTTCTTAATTTATCATCAAGAGGGGAATTGTCAATTATGCATATACTGAATTATATCATTACAGTGTAGCTTTGGGACAGTTAATCATGAGCCTTCAGTAATCACGAATAACTAGTGAACATTTGGCAATCCAAGAGCAATAACATAAACAAGAAAAGTAATCACATCAGAACAAGAAAGGCTTCAGAGAAGCTCACATGCAGCAATCCATGCCATCTTTAATGATTAAACCAGAAAAGAAAAAAAATTAATAAATAAATGGACAGATACACATTAATATTCAATTCTTTTCTCTGCTGAAGGTCTCGTGGCAGAAGGACCTGTCCACTGATTAGGATATTTCGCTTTCTAACCACTGGCATTTTCTTTTTAACAATGGAATGGTGACAAGTAATTAGTAGTGTACATTATTTCCTAATAGGAAAACAGCAAATTCTAAATAATGTGCTACCCATACAAGATAGCTGCACTATAGTTAGGGTACAATTTCATTTATGCAATTATTGACAACGTGAGATTAATTATTCAAATACTGTAGGCTAACAAAATGTTCTATATTATAGGGGGTCAGAGGGTAAGACATTATGGCTTTACCTCAGCTATTGTTATGGAATCTGGATACAACGTGTGAACCAAATGATTTGCCAACATGAGATAAATCAATGCATCTTCATCTACTTGTAGTCCAAAATATTCATTGTAATCACCTGAAAAACTTTGACCTAAAAAACAGAAAAATCAATATGGATATGTTAACACGCAAGTCTTAACTCTACACAAATGTACCCACAAATTAGTTTATTGACATAAATTTTGTTACTGCAGCAAAGTGTAATAACAATGATGATGTTACCATCAGCAAATATACTATCTAATTTAGAAAAGTATTCCATGTCAATATTCGGAGTTCAGACAATCCTACAAATCAATTTTTGTTGGGCCAAAAAAGAACACTTCAATTTAAATTTAATTAAATTTTACAGCCAAAAATAAAATAAAGCAAAATGATGCTGAAGAAGTTCTAAATTTCAAATTTTCAATACATTTTCTGTCACATCAAGATGATGTCAATGTTAGCTTCTATTAGATCCTTCTGAGTTAAAGAAAAGTAAATATGAAAATCATCATTAAATTGAGTCATAATGTTTATATTATTTTAAACATATGCTTCAACTCATGCAATATGGAGTTTCTATGACAAAGAAATTGTAACATCCTCAAACTTCCTCCTACCTTCTCTTTTCCCTCCTCCTAATTTCAGTTTTTTTATAGTATATTTTACTTATTGGGGTTATACCATTTACCCTCTAGTCTTTTAGTAATTTACTTTTATGTTTGTAATTAAATCAAATTAGTGCTCAACACCAGCCTTTCCCCCCATTTCCCTATGTCTAAGTTCTTTTGATTCTTTTTTTTTGTTTTGTTGTGTTTTCAGTTTGCTAGATTTTATCACTGAAGGATATTTTCAAGTATAATTATGGAAGTTTTATTCCTCAAGTTTTCTCATGTTCATACTTCAATGGCAATTCAACTACCAAGTTTCTTTCTTTTTTTTTTTTTTGATATTTTCATTCCTTTTAAAATTTTAAAATATTTAATTGACAAAAGTTATATATACTCAAGGAGTACAAGGTGATTTGATATAGGTGATTTGATATACTGTGTACTGATTGCTACACTAAATTAATACATCCATTACCACCCATAGTTACCATTTGTGTGTAGGGGGGTGAGGACACTTAAAATCTGCTTTCATCAAATTACAAGTAAACAACAGAGTAGTATTTCCTACAGTCAACATGCTGAACATTAGAGCCCCACAGTTTATTCATCTTATAACCGAAAGTTTGTACCCTTTGATCAACATCTCCCTTTTCCTCTACCCCTTTGCTCCTGGCAACTGCCATTCGACTAGCATATTCTTCAGTTACACTTTGTTTCCATAAAAATTTTGTAGACATTGCTTCTGACAATAGAATAGTGTAAGTCCAGTTATTTTTTTCACCCATGAAGGTAAATTCCTTTTTTCTCCTAGATATCATGTGATGAATTGCTCTTTATTACTGAATTTAGAAATTAAACACTGTGTCTTGACGTTAATCATTTTATCTCAATTTTTCTGGTATATGATATGCTCTTTTGCTGTGAAGTTTCAGGCTTTTTTTTTTTTCCTTCATTCCAAGGCAGAAAAACATGTTAGTAACTCAGAGTGTTTTTCTTTACTATTTACTGGACTCTCACAAAAAGCATTTCCCATATTTCTAAACCTCAGTTCAGTTTTCTAACACTACAGATTTCCTGGAATATACTCCACCCTTAGTGACGGAGTTTCTGCACATGCAGTTGTTTAAATCTAGGAGAGGATCTTGACTTTTGCCACGCTTGCCTTCGCATCCTCTAAGTCAGTTTCTCCCCAGACTGGAGGATGGATGCCAATGAAACCTGTTTTGTTTTACAGATTCAACTTCTTTCCTACAAACATTTCATGAGAGTCACATAATTGTTAATATTAAATGGTAAATAGTGGCACACTTGGAATCTTCAGCTTCTTTCCTTCGCAGCCACTTTTCAAGATTTACAATCCAACTTTTTTCTTCCTTTCTTGATTGGTTGTTGCTAGTGAATATCTGGCCATTAAAAAATAATAATAATTGCTCCCAAATTATCTATTGAGGGATTAGTGTTCTGTGATTCCGCTTCTTTGTACAACTTTGACTGAAAATCTTCACATTTTTAATTTACAAATTAATTTATAATTGAACTTTAACTGAGTAAATCTATATGTAAAATATCTATTTTCCAAAATGGATAATATGCAAAAACCTATGCATTCACAAATATCCTCACTTATTATTTTTAATAACTTTTCATTGCAAATGCTGTGATGTTCATACCCTAAAGGTGTTGTAATAGATGGTTTCCTCAAAATAATTTTATAAAATGCTATATATTAGTGAAAGTATATTAATTAGATATATTTCAAAAGAAATGATTATCTTTTGCTTACTTACAAAATGTTATTTATATTCTACCTTTTGCCCCACAGGGATAAGAAATGACTATAGAGAAGACATATACAATGGATCTAATAAAACCAAAGCCACCAATAGTGGTCATTGCAGCTTCTGTAACTGGAAGCCTGGCTGTAATCTTCCAATAAAAAATAAAATAAAATAAAATAAAATAAAATAAAATAAAATAAAATAAAATCATTAGTTTCATCTGTAATGTATCAAGTTACCTACCTATTCCATGGTGATGATAGAGCATGGACGTAACACCATCAAAACGAAATCCATCAAAGCCATATTCTTCCAGCCACCATCTTATGTTTGACAGAAGGAATCTTAAAACTTCCCAGCTAAAATATTAGAGAAATATGCATTTAAGTACAATGTAAATAAGTATTTTCCTTAATTGTTATACATGGTTTGCTAAGAGTATTAATTAAAATTGAAATCTCTATCTCGAGAGTCATGATGTTCAGGAAACATACTATATAAAAACCAGAAAACTAGTAACAAATATCTCATTCTTTTGATAAAACTCATTGTAAAAGAAAAAAGTTATTAAATTTCTATCTAAGAAAATCGATGGAAAAATATGTAACAGGAGCCCCCAAAGCTGGGATTCTGTCTTGTTCAATGCTATGTCTAGTCAGTGATTATTACATAATAGCGTAAAACATAGTGTCCAATAATAATGTCAAAAATAAATCTGTTATGTATCCCTAAATTTTCATCAAGATTTTTCATGTAATATAACCATAGTTATGTGATTTTTTTCTTCAAGAAACACATTTTCATTATCAGTAGAAAAAGTACCTTCAACAATTGCTTAAAATATTTTTATGCTATAATTTCAAACAGATATAATTCAGAATAAAAAATAAAAGATTAAGAAAAACTTTAACCACATGTTAAGCAATATTATATTTACTAGACTGTTATTTTGTGGAGGTAAAAAAAGAAAACCTAATTACCAAAAAACATATATTTAATAAAGTAGAAATTTTTACAAGTTAAAGAGTCCTATATCCATAAAAGCAGAAAGAAAACAAAGAACTGTGTAACTCAATTAAAAACACCACATGAAACAAGTTTATTTCGGACAATTGAAAAGAGGGCCTCATCAATTAGTATTTTCTTTAGTCATATAGTTATGGTTGAGTTCTCTATCTTATTATAACTGTGGTTTTAAGACTTTAATACCTCATTTAGTTTAATGACAAAGCTGTAACAGCATACACAAATCTTTATCCCAGTTGAAATTTATGTATTTTTTAAACCTTCCATATATTAAAGAACAATCTGACGTAAGTGAAGATTAAGTCATCACAATCAACTTCGGAATTATAAATCCAAACACTGGGGAAAGAGGAGTGCTGTTGGTATTTAACTACTTTAAATAAGTTACTGTGAGTTTTGAAAACTTATTTGAAAGTTTAAAAAAAACCCAAGCAGTCTAGTAGACAAAAAAGGAGCCAGGAAGGTCAAGATTTTTAGATTAAGCAATGAAGAAGGTAGAATTTGCATATGTTTCTATTAATGCACATTCATTTACGGTGGAAGGGGGAAAGTTCTGTTTAATGAAAAGAAAGTAATATAAATAAGGAGGTTTTCTACAACTGTACAAGATCAAAATTACTCTATTTTGTATGGGAATTTTTTATTACTATACTTTTTAACAAGTTAGAAGGGTCTTGGATTCACAGCAAAATTGAAAGGAAAGTACAGAGTTCCCATATATCTCCTGTCCCCACACGTATATCTTTATTTTTTTAAACAAGTTTGCTATATGAGAATTTCAGAAAGAAGACATGAATAAAATTTCACAGCAATAATCATTGAAAAAAATGTTTTGAAAAGGATATAAATACTTTTCTAATTTAACCATTTGACTGACAATATACTTTTTATTTCTAAAAAGTAAATTGAAAGATATTTTTACCCCAAAATACCCAGAATAGGAACAAACTTGTTTAAATACTAAATATCTTGGGTAGATATATAAAGATAAGAATATGTAAACCAGAGATCACAAACTGTCCCTGGACCTTATCTGATATGCACTAATGTTTTACAGGGCTTACAGAATATATATTTTTCTTAATTTCAGAAAATTACTGGGGTACAGATGTTTTGGTTCCATAAATTGCCTTAGTACCACCAAAGTCAGAGCTACAAGCATGCCCAACCCCTAAACAGCACACACTGCACCCGTTAGGTGTGTGTTTACCTATCCCCTCTCCAACCTGCCTGACACCTGATAAATGTTACTTCCCATATGTGCACATAAGTGTTGATCAATTAGTACCAATTTAATAGTGAGCACATGTAGTGTTTGTTTTTCCATTCTTGTGATACTTCATTTGAAAGAATGGGCTCCAGCTCCAACCAGGACAATACAAGAAGTAGTTCACCATTTTTTATGGCTGAGTAGTACTCCATGGTATACATATACCACATTTTATTAATCCACTCATGTATTGATGGGCACTTGGGTTGTTTCCACATCTTTGCAATTGTGAATTGT
>CAUYRT010061328.1:0-23956 GCA_963574885.1 Lepilemur ruficaudatus
AGAGGCTCCTCAAGGCAGGGGTCTCCCGGGTCAGTATCCAAGCAGAAACCATGTGACTTGCCTCTGCGCCTGCTGGTTCCCACCCAGTTCGTTGGAGCCATTATAGGAAAAGAAGGTGCCACCATCCGGAACATCACCAAATAGACCCAGTCCAAGATCGATGTCCATCGTAAGGAGAATGCAGGGGTTACTGAGAAGTCAATTACTATCCTCTCTACCCCCGGAGGTACCTCTGCAGCTTGTAAGTCTATCCTGGAGATTATGCATAAGGAAGCTCAAGATATAAAATTCACAGAAGAGATTCCCTTGAAGATTTTAGCTCATAATAATTTTGTAGGCCGTCTTATTGGTAAAGAAGGAAGAAATCTTAAGAAAATTGAACAAGACACAGACACTAAAATCACCATATCTCCATTGCAGGAATTGACGCTGTATAATCTGGAACGCACCATGACAGTAAAAGGCAATGTTGAAAAGTGTGCCAAAGCTGAGGAAGAGATAGTGAAGAAAATCAGGAAGTCTTATGAAAATGATGTCGCTTCTATGAATCTTTAAGCACGTTTAATTCCTGGATTAAATCTGAATGCTTTGGGTCTATTCCCACCCACTTCAGGGATGCTACCTCCCACATCAGGACCCTCCTCGGCCATGACTCCTCCCTACCCACAGTTTGAGCAATCAGAGACGGAGACGGTTCATCTGTTTATTCCAGCCCTATTCGTTGGTGCCATTATCCGCAGGCAGGGCCAGAACATCAAACAGCTTTCTCGCTTTGCAGGAGCTTCAATTAAGACCGCTCCAGCTGAAGCACCAGATGCCAAAGTGAGGATGGCGATTATCACTGGACCACCAGAGGCTCAGTTCAAGGCTCAGGGAAGAATTTATGGAAAAATTACAGAAGAAACTTTGTTAGTCCTAACATTAGTTTTTCATTCATGTCCTGAATTTTTTTTCTGTGTGTGTGTTGGTTTTCTACCTCCTCAGCAATGCCATTAATCTTAATTTTGATCCATATTCTGAATCACATATCTGACATTTGAACAATTTCATTTTGGTGGAGTCTGTTATTAGAGGACGATTGTGATCCTTTGGGGGTATCAAAACAGCCTGTTTTTTTTTTTCATGTTTCTGGAGTTCTTATGCTGGTTCCTTCTCCCTTGAAACCTGTTTTTCAGCTCAAGACAGAGAGGTTTGTGGTATACCTGTTCTCATTTGCTGGGAACTCTGCTGCTCAGTGAAGAGAGGGGAGGTCCCTGGATGGTGTGCTTAAGTCCTACTGTGGAAGATTGACCTGGTAGGAGAGGGATAGATGCACTTGGAGCCTTTAACACAGTTGTTCTCCTGGGTCTCACCATTCCCCTGTGGTTGTCACCAGTAGTCTGCATGCAACAGCATGAGTTATCATCTTGCCCAGGTCCAGTGGTGGTAGCATTTTTGGCCCACAATAGATTGAGCACTGCCCTGCTGAAGTCCACTGGTGGCAGTGTTTGTTGGCCCACAGTTGCTTGGGAACTGCCCTGCCCAAGTCTGTTGGTAGTGGCATTTTTGGGCCCATGGTAGCTTTAGCACCATCCTGTTCATACTCATTTGCAGTGGCAGGATCAGTGAGCCGTGGCCCATGTGCTCCCCATGCCCAGGTCCCCTGGCAGTGGTGCAGGTGCATCGCACTCACACACAGGACACATGAGTATGCCCAGCCTCCCCTTTCCCTCCCTGGCCTGGCAATGGTGATGGGGAACCTCCTGTCACTTCTCTGTTTATTCCAGCTCTCTTGTAGACAATCAATCTGAAGGTGAATATCCATTTGTCATTTTCTATCCTTTCCATGAGAGTAGCTTGTGCAGGCTGCTTCTAGTCTGCTAGCTTGGCCCTCTCCACAAAATCTTGATTTTAGCCCCAAATTTGAAATTTTCATAATGTATTTTATGCTTGGAAAGTGGCCAAATATACTCCTACTTAAGACAGTTTACTATTATCTCTTCAAATTATTGATAGTCACTATCAATGAGAGAAAACTGGTTTGCACAAGTGGGTGAAAATTTTTATTAAACTTTATTCTTACAACATTTCAAAATTTTGCAAGCATTGAAATTATCAAAAAACCCTCTAATATCTCTTTCTGTTCATACATCGGCAAATTTTTACAATTTATTGTGATAATATAAAAAGGTTTTAAACTCAATCTTTTTCATGTCAGATATTTAAATATGGTGTATTGATGAATATCAAGGTTTATAGACTATACATGGATTGTTAGAGCTGTCACCCTGATGCTAGCTTAGACATTACTAAAAGCGTAGCTATTAGATATTACTAAAAGCAGCCACAGCAGAATTGTCATACATATGTGAAGACAGAAAAAGGATTTAAGATGTTACCTCAATTTTTAATTAGACTGATCAATTACTAAACTATTAAAATCAGAGATGAAAGAGGGGACTAATGATAGTAATGTACCAACTTTACAGAAATAAAAAGGATTTTGAGGGAATGCTATAAACCACCATATTCCAACATATTAAATAACTTGGAAGAAATAGATCAATTCTTAGAAAGACACAAGCTCCTGAAATTCGCCCAAGAAGATATAGGATGCTGTGTCAACCTGCACCTACCATAATGGTCTACATGCTATAATAAGAGTGTGTTTAACAAAATAGTAATTACTTTCAACTGAGAGAATCAGGATGGGTTTAATAAAGGTGGAGTTGAGGTGAGCTGCAATGAATAAAAATATATTTTGTTAGATGGGGAATGTATTTCACATGGTGGGAGTAGCCATGAATAAAGGCATGGCCATAGGAGGATATATTGTTTTCTTGGTAAACTTTGAGGGCAGTGTGGCTGGATCCTGGATAACTAGAGTGCTCTTGTTAAAGATGAGATATTTAAAAGGTAGATTGGGTCTAGTGGATTAAGAGATTTAAGTACTATCTTCAGAATCAAATCTCAATGACTACGGTTAGCAATCCAGTTCTTTTTATTTTTTATTTTTGGTTCAGGGGATAGAAGTGATATGATTTGCATTTTAAACAAATCTTTCTGTAGGTAATGTAAAGGATGGATTTAGGGGATAAAACCAATTAAGATATACTAAATTAGTATCATTGAGGAATAATAAGTACCTGATATAAAGCAATGGCAAGAAGAACAAAGAGGATAATTTTCTGTATTTTTTTTATAATTTTACCTCATAAAATAATGCTCTCTGGAGATAAACCTGTGTCTCTATGTTATTTAAAGAGTGATTATACCCATATAAATTTGGCCTTATATATTACAAGTATGTGAAGAAGTCTTATTCCTTTCTATGCAAAATTTTTCTTATAAGAAACAACAAAAGGGAGCAGAGATTCATTCATACATTGTTATTTTCAGCTTTGAGGCCTCAACTGTGACACTTCTGAACATGGCTAATAGATTAAAAATTAGAGCCTTATGAATACTTTGTGGGCAGAACCTGCATTTTATACCAAGAGCTTAATAATAAGCTTGTCCAATACTGGGGTTTAGTCATTAATTATTTCCTTAATGAATTATTAAACATTAGAAACTTCTTTAATCACTGTAGAAAATTTATAATTGTAATAACTGCATGTTCCAGATTTTCTGGAGCAGTTCCAAGAGAGGAGGCCAAAAACCAAAACAACATTTGCAATTTTGCTTGAGACATTTCCATATCTGGGCCGCCTTTCTGATTTTTTTGTTTTGTTTTGTTTTGTTTGTAAAGTAACACTTATGAGCATAGAGCATAAAGACTCAATAAATTGTCCCTGTTAGGTGTGAATTTACTCATCCCCCCTCCTCCCTCCCCCCTCTCACTTGCTTGATTTCTGCAACTTATGCAGCCAAAATGTTTGTACCCCTATAATACTGTGAAATAAACAAAATTTTAAAAAAGACTCAACAAATTGATTGATTTAGGCATTCTGTGTACAGAAAGAAGTATCAGCAAGGAGGGAGCACTGTTTGGCATTTTGTGCTTTAAACCTAATGCCTACAATCCAAAACCATCAGAATAGGAATAATTCTGTCCCCTAAGATGGGCACAGGACCCACATGTACATCTAAAAATGATCAAAATATATAAGTGAATTTATGTGCTACAGCTACTATGTGAATGAATAAGTATCCTAAATCACCAGAACTACCCACTTAGCAAAGAAAATCCAGTGATGATAACTTGAGCCTAGAGTCAGTACATCTCAAGAAAGAAAAACATGTAACTACCTTGAAATTTGTTGGGCATACATTGTTGTTTTAGTTGTTTTATACAACCTACACATCCTAAAAATGATTGGTACTGGAGAAGGTAATAGGAGACCATAAAAACTATGTTAATTTTCCTTCAGTCTTACATTTAATAATACTTTTGATTGAAATCAACTGTTGATAAATAAAAAATGAATACCTCTACTTTGGTCCTAAAGTATCTTATTCTTGAAAGTATCAAAATTATGGTTATTTGTAATACCATCTCTAGGCAGCTCTCAATCAAAAAAAACAAAACATATTTTGATTGGTATGCATGCGAAAGATTCACATTTGGGGCTGTGTGAAAGAAAAAAAGAGTAATATGAAGGAGAGAGGAGAATGAGAGTTCAAGAGATACCCACTGATGACATTTGATAGTGAAGTTATTTTTGAAACAACATGATAAGGGGAATGTGTTTCAGATCTGCAGAATAGAATGAAAAGACTTGTGAAAAGTCCAAATCCTGTATTTCCTATATGAAGTGCAAGAATTAATTGACTCAATGAAGAGCCCACTCTTCTGAATATTAACTAAGACATCTCATTTTCTGTTGTTCTAGCTGACAGATTTCACATTTTTACTCAACTGGTGTATTAATAAATAATGTATTGTGTGGTCTCACTTTCATTGGCTTTTCACTGACATGTTGACATGAATGTTCATTATTCTTTTTATTATACTGCCTAAGCATACCTTTAGTCCTTTTTCCTTGAGTTCAAGCTGATAAGAAAGACTTTAACTATCTGAATGTAGATTCCCATAAAACCTTTGTCAATAGAGGTTATGAAGGTAAATTTAACCTTAATGTGTAATTGAAAAGGAGAGATAATGAAGCTGCCTTACTTAAGAAAAATGAGAGGTATCCAGAAAAAGAAGGGAGAGAAGAGACAGAGGGGAAAAGGGAGAATGTGAGGGGGAGGTAGCGATAGAAGGAAGTAAAGAAAAGAAATTTATAGCTGTTAGAACTGTCAAGGGGGAAAAGGAAAAGGTATTGACCATAAAACTGTAGGTTATTCTGCCTGTGGAGGCTTATACGGTAGTCAATGAGGAGGATTTTGCCACAGGAGGCAAATTGCTTGCAGATTCTGAAAATTACACAGTACTTATAAAACATTGAACATATCCCTGGTTTCAAGTACTTAAGTATGCAATTTGGTACTTCTTGGGGAAAGTTTTGCATTACATAAATTTGTGTTTCAGAGCCTTCTTCCATTCTGGGTGCAAGCTGAATAGCCGAGTAGGAGGTGACATAGCTTTTATATCAATCATTATGCAAATCTGCCTTTGACTTTGCCTCAGGTTTAAAATATTCTGAAGTCTGTAAAAATTATTATACTTGGAGAAGTAATATTTTGCCTAAATAAATGCTCTTTCTCGCAAATCAACCTGAATTCTCCATTAACAGCATGCTTTATATGAAAGTCAAAAGAGGCAAAATGGGTGACTGATGATTTAAATGACAGGTTTTCTGTATATTTCCTTTAATATTAGAGCTGGAACAAACCCTAGTCCTACTGAGGTACAGAGCTTGAGGCAACTTCTCTAAGAACCCACATTGAGTTGGTGATGCAAATGGAATTAGACCCCAGGTCACATTGCTTCCAGGCCATAGCACTATAGGAGAGCTGTCTCTATAAAACAGCAAAGGAAAGAAGGCCTTCAAATGCTTTTGGTCAAACAGCATACATTCATTCTCTCCCTACTGTTTCCCTGTTTCTCTACCTTAATATGTCATCCCTACCACCTACGGCTAGATTCCATCATGTCCTTAGCAAAAATGTAACTCTTTTGTGAAGCCTGACTAACTCCACTCTCCAGCCCACACTGATCATAGATTTACACCTTTGGCTTTCAGCACAAAATTCAAGTTTTAATTTTATATATGTGTTTGTGCCCTTAATAATATGGTACTTTGGAGTTATTCTTGATTATTTCCTGGGGCTTGCTTTTTCCCTTCAATTTAATTGCAAACTTTTAAAGGACAGGGGCCACATTTCCTGCTTGCTTAATAATAACTCCCAGTCTTTTGCCAACCATCCACACACAGCTTTACACAGAACAGACAATTGATATATCTTGTTGTTAAAACTAGAGTTTTAAGTGAATCACAGGCATTTTCAAACACTTTTTAAAACTGTGTTGTTTCCTTATTGTGCATTTCTTTATTTTTCAAATTCTATAAAATGACTGCATTACTTTTTAAGTAGAAAATTATGTATCATTAAAATAATTGAGAAGCCCACATTTTGTTTTCTTTAATCATTCCCTTTCCTCACAGCTTCAGCAAGCACCTCTATTCTGATCCCCCCTAAAACTGAAATTCCCCTTGGACTTTCACCCAACATACCTTAACAAGTATTAGTTTAGAAACAATACATTCCAGGACTTATATTAAGTTCTAGGGATAGAGTGATGAAAACATCTTGAACACCATCAAAAACAGCGAATGCAAGTTGTGCTAGAGAGGCTGAATCTTGACAGAGATTTCTCTGTTTTACTAAAACTTTCAGAGAACCAGTTTTTGGTCTTGTTGATTCTCTCTTTTTGTCACTCTTGAGTATTAATTTATGTTCTTATATCTACTATATATTTGTTGTTTCCTTTTTACAGTTCTTGAAGTTGACTGTATTGCGCTATTTTCACCATTTTAATTTGCCTTTTAATATAAATTTTATCTTTAAGATCCTAAATTGGAGGAAAAGTTAAAGAATAAACATTTTCTTTTATTTGCCAGTTTAGCTTCATCTACAGTCTGAAAAGCAGTGTTTTTATTATTGTTCAGTCATAAATATTTTCTCATTTTATTATAACTTCTCTTTGAACCAAAAATGATGCTTTTTTATTTTTTTTATTTTAATTTTCTAAATGTATGGGGGTTAATTGCTCTCTTTTTATTGGTGTTTAATTTTATAACAGTCATCAGAAAAAGTGGGCTATATATCTTATTTTTAGACATGTTTTATGACCTATACATGGTCAATATTGTGTTACATGAATGTATATTCTCTAAATGATGGGTGTGAACATATATTTTGATAAAGCTTGTTAACTGTGTTTTCATATCTTTATTTGTATTTTGTCCATGTAATCTATCAGTCTCAGGGGCTGGGGGAACTGTGCTAAATCTTCCAGTTTAATTATGTATTTGTCTATTTCCCTTTGTAATTCTCTACATTTTTTCTATATTTTAAACCTAAATTACTATGGCATCTTGTTATATTTCCTATATCTTGCCTTTCCTCATATAAGCTCTTGATTTCCTAAAATGCAAATTTAAGTACATTGCTCTTCTGCACAGAACTCATTAATAATGCATTATTTGTCAATGCATCAATCTTGAATACTTTAGTATGATATTCATGTTTGGGTTATCCTATTTCCACCAATCCCTCCTCATGAAATTTCTGCATGATTTGGTCTTCCCTGACACCAATTTCATCTCTACTTCCATGTTGTTACCAAATCTAGTAATTCCCTCCCTCCTATCCTTTATTCATGTAATTCCTAACTATTCCTTAAGAACATTTCATACACAAAACCTTCCCATTCACCCCAACCTATATTTATCCCTCCTTTTTCAGACTCCCAGAGAACTAAGGGTCTAAAAATAATTTTATTGTTTCCTGTTTTTAACTAGACTAGAAAATCTTCAGGAAAAAGTTATATCTCATACATCACAAGGTATAGCACATACTAGAAATTTAATCCATTTATGCTGCTTTATAATTTTATTGGCACTGTACTCTAAGTAGAGAAGTTGATGTTGATATGCTAAGTTAAATGGAAACCAAAGCTGAAGATACAATGTTTTGAAAGACTTGGCATGGTAGCTTCATTGGGTTTAACCATGAAAACCTAGTTAATTATATTTTTAAGAATTTTAAGAATTTTTATTTTTATTGGTATATTAATTCTAGACCAATAAAATGAAATAATTGCCATTCTAACAAAAGAGACCAAAAAGAGAATAGCAAGACAATTCCAGCTGTGAAACAGTAGGTGAAATACATTTATGGACTCAAGATATTACAATCCTATTTACAATTTTTGATTATAGTTGACCTGGCTCAGAACAAAGAATAAAATTCTATGAAAGGACAGGCCTTTCTTCATCTTTTTGATGAAAAAGATCAAATAAATTTAGGAAGACTTTTCAAAAGGTTAGTTGCTGGTTCCATTTGTTTCCTGACAGCTTCCTGCATGCTTCAGTACACAGGATGTTTTCTGCTGAGTGATTACGAATCAATGTCTTATTAAGAAATGATATTTCTTATAAATCACAGAAAGGGTATCTGTCTCAATACACTAATTTATTTTCTCAGAGTTTGATTTTGGGGAGTTCAATTATATGACACAGAATTTCATCCATAAAAAAAAGATCACAATGAGGGTTTTGATATTATAGTCAATGTTCCATTATCTGAGAGCAGATATTTCACAGAAAATCTTTGTTTCAATTTCCTAAAATATTCTTGTTATAAATATGGTTTTGAGATATTTTGTACAATCACATCTCCTTATGGAACCTTAGGAAATTAGGTCTGTAATTCAACTTGAACAGTAGGCCATTCTTACTTATCTGTCTGTTTATTTCAGGAGTTGATTGATTTTGGCAGAAGGTTACTTATTCTCCATTCCACATGCTTCCATGTGGAAGCCCTTCCCTAGAGTAATACTTCTAACCTTTATCCTCATCAGAGGAGAAGTGGCTTAACTGATTGGTGAGCCTGAGAGAATAGACTAGGCAAACATGGTTAAATCCTTTCTCTCTCTCTCCGTTTGAGTATCTACTGTCTAGCTAAGAACATGTGCTTCCAGGTCATCTCTGAATTATTAGACAAATGCTATGCCCCATGCAGAGTGAAAACTAAAATTCTCCAGCTGTGCTGGTGGCATCAGATCTCATGATTTTTACCATTTATTTGCACAATTAATAAACTTAGATATTATCTTAGGTGAAGTAAATTGCTCAAGGCCATGAGGATGTTTAGAGTTAATACTGGAATTTTCACACAGGTCTTTCTGACTTTAAAGTTGATGTTTTAATCAGAATCACTATACTATATTTATGTTAAATTTAAATTATGGAGAATTCTGCTCCCGGACAATATAGAATGACAAGAATTAGATTTGCCCTCCATCCTGAAATAACCAAAAGAAAACAAAAACAAAAAAACCACAAACAGAAAAAACATATGAAACAATAGTTTTCAAGACATTAGGTATCAAGAAATGAAGGAAAGTGATACTAGAGAGAAGGGAAACAAATCAGCTGAGTGCTTTGATCTCTTCAGATTATTTCCTTGAGATTACAGTCTGCTATGCAGGATAAAATAACCCAGGTGAAGTACCTTTGGCATCCCTGAGGTAAGATAATGGAGCTGAAAATTCAAGGATAATAAGGTAACTGGAGTTAATAGGACAAAGTGCCACTGAGGAGAGAGCTGCATAGACTGAGAACACTGGAGATCTGCGAAGGGTCCCCAGAAAGCATGTCGCTGAGAACTGATAAATACGTATGTATATGGAAACCACCTGGGGCCATGGAAAAATATCATCAAAAAGGATTAGAGAAGAGTGACCTATGCTCACACAGAGCCAGTAATAGTGCCTTTTCTCAACAGTTAGACTTGCAAAACACACAATTCATATGGCAGTAGATAAGGTGCCTTAGTAGAAGGGAATAATTAGCCCTAGTCCAAACACTATTCTAGTTCTGCCTAGCAAATCATAAAAGGCGGACTCAAAAGGGTCAAATTGATTCCAAGTACTTGAACTGCAGCCGAATAATAAGCTCAAGAATATTTACAGGAATACAAAAATATCCAACACTCAACAGAGGAAAAATCCCAATGTCTGATGTACAATGAAAGATGACCAGAAATCAAAGAAATTGGAAAACATACCTATAATGAGATGAAGAATCAGTCAATCAACACTGAACCAGAACTGACACAGAATTAAGAATTCTAGAAGAAAATGTTGGGAAAACTCTTATAGACATCAGCCTAGGGAAAGAATTTATGAAGAAGACCCCCCAAAGCAATCACAGCAGCAACAAAAATAAATAAATGGGACCTGATCAAATTAAAAAGCTTCTGTACAGTCAAAGAAACTATCATTAGAGTGAATAGACAACCTACAGAATGGGAGAAAATATTTGCATTCTACACATCCGACAAAGGGCTGATAACATAAATCTATGTAGAACTTAACAAAACTAACAAGAAAAAATATCTAACAACTCGATCAATAAATGAGCAATGGACATGAACTGAAAGTTTTCAAAACAAAAGACAGAATAATGGCCAACAAACATATAAAAGAATGTTTAACATCTCTAATCATTAGGGAAATGCAAATCAAAACCACAATGAGATATCACCTAACTCCAGTGAGAATGGCCTTTATCAAAAAGTCCCAAAACAACAAATGCTGGCATGGATGTGGAGAGATTGGAACACTCTTACACTGCTGGTGGGACTGCAAATTAGTACAACCCTTGTGGAAAGTAATTTGGAGATACCTCAAAGAGCTAAAAATAGGAATATCATTTGATCCAGCAATCCCACTACTAGGCATCTATCCAAAAGAATTAATTTGTTTTTTAAAGGGCTATGTGATGATAGACCTGAGATCTGGTCCCAACATTACCTCTAAATTAGTGTGTAGCTTTGGGTAAATCACATTATATCTTTTGAGAGTCACAAAGATTTATTTTATCTCTATTATTCTGAGACTAAATCTAAGGCCAGTTTCAGAGTTTTAGCATTCTAGACTTAGAGCTAAATATCTGGGATTGAGTCAATTCACCTCTCACAAAAGATTCAGAGGCTCATCAAAAGAAGTGAATCAGTAGTATCATGGGAGGAAAAAAATGGTGTCAGAAAAAATTACATCCCAAATTATAATGTCTCATATTTGATAGTTATAATTTATCCCACAGTACCCTATTTTTGAGTCATAATAAACATGACATTCATTCATTTTTTCTAAGTAATAAAAATTATCAAATATTTGCAGAACTCTGATAAGATCCTTTCAGACATGTCCACATGCTAGAGAAAAGTGAATCATGCTTATTCAGTTATAAAGAAATAAACCAAAAATAATCATTATAAGCACTCATAAAATATTTCTGTGCTTTATTAATGATATACTCATATTACTGTATCAGCAGTTTGGCCAAGAGTAACAAAATACATTATGGAAAGAGCTCAGGGTTTGGAATTTGTCACTCCAATTCTTACACCAACAGAAAAGCTGGACAAACTAAAAATGAACAAGACCCATCAGAATACTTGGTTTATAAGGCATCTACCACATGAATAATTTATAGACAGAAAAATCCAGAGCCATTACTGACATCTGCTTACCTGGAGCACAACCTGCTGTAGCCATAAGCTGCTAAGAACATTTATATGATAATTTTGATGTACTGTTAGAGAGTAAATATGGACAAATGGGAAAGTGACAATCAACCGGGGGACATAGTCTTGGCAGGGCCTCCACAGCTTCGTGAGATTTGTATTTAGGAACGCTACCAGTTTCTCACATTGAAGAGATAAGAAGAATTTCATGTTTTGGGTAGAAGTAGAAGAAAAGTAATAATTTTAAAAGATGTCCAGATCACTCTCCATAACAAAGGCCCACTCTTCAAGGGAAAAGATTTCACTAGAGATTTATCTCACCTGGGGGAATGACATTCCTCCTACACCAGCCCCCTCTTGCCTTCCAGTCTCACTAAAGGGTGGGAGGAGCTTTACAAGAAGAAAATACTCATGAAGATCACAGGCCAAAGGCATAAGCTCACTAAAGGATTGATATTTCATCAGACGATTGTAGAAGGCTTTGCTTCCCTCACATCTTACCATGACATCAACAAGCCTGCAGTATGCTGCAGTGTGTTAATAGTGGATTATACTGAAAGACCTACAATACAGAGAATTTCTGAGGAGAAATACTTAGGGAGCACAAACTCAAGAAGACAAAAAGAAGGACAATAAAGGAATTTGAAGCCTTTAGTACTTATAGCTATAAAAATAATTAAACATAGTCCAACTACTAGACAGATTAACATAAATCCTCACACTAAAGTCCTATTTATCTCAGTTCTTGTTACCAAATGCATCACATCTCATTTTCAACAAAAAACATACAAGGCTTGCTAAAAAAGAAGAGAAAAAAAATCATATTTTAAAGAGACAAGGCAGGTATCAGGATAAGATTCAGGTATGACACAGATGTTAGAATTATTAGATAGGGAATTGATAATAACTATGGTTAATATACTAAAGGGTCTAATGGAAAAAGTAGATAAAAGTCAAGAATAGATGGATGACATAAGCAGAGAGATAAAAATTTCTGAGAAACAATGAAAACGAAAGCTAGAAATAAAAAACTCTGTAGTGGGAATGAATAATACCTTTGTCGGGCTCAACAGTAGACTACATATGGCCAAAGAAAGACACAGTGAGCTTGCAGATAGGTCAGTAGAAATTCCAAACCAAAATGCAAAGTAAAAATGAAAATAAAAAATAACAGAACATCCAAGAAACTTGAGACAATTTAAAAATGTATAATTACCAGAAGAATTAGAATTAGAAGAATTAGAATAAGAATACCAGAAGGTAAAGAAAGAAAAAAAATAAAAGAAATATTTCAAGTAGTAATGGCTGAGAATTTTTGAAAATTAATGACAGGAACCAAACCACAGATCCAGAAAGCTGAGAGAACCCCAAGCAGGATACATACGAAACAATCTACACCTAGGTATATCCTATTCAAATTGCAGAAAACTAAAGACAAAGAAAAAATCTTGAAAAAAAGCCACGGGTGGAAACACCTTACCTATAGAAGGAGAAGAATAACAATTACAGTGAACCTCTCATCAAAAACCACACGAGCAAGAAGAGAGTTGCATGTGATATCTGAAGCGCTAAAAGACACCAACCTACAGTTCTATATCCAGTGAAATTATAAAGTATGAATTATAAAGTATGAAGGAGAGATAAAGCCTTTTTCAGACAAATAAAACAGAAAAGTAAACATGCCCTCCAAGAAATTTTTAAAGAAATTTTTTAGGGAATGGGTAAATTTTTTAGTTTAAAAACTCAGATTTACATAAAGCAAGTAAAAGCACCAGAGAGGTAATAAATTGAGGTAAAATAAAAACTATTCTTTTTAATACTCTTAAATTATCTAAAAAGTAATTTTTGTGGTAAGCAATGATAGTAGCAGTGTAACAGGTTATTGCAGCATATGGATAATAAAATGAATAATAGCAATATCACAAGGCCAAGAGGGAAGAATGGGAAATATTTCATTATAAGATGCGTGCATTACATAAGAAATGGAATCATGGTATTTTAGGGTGGATTTAGATTCGTTAAAAATGTATATTGAAACCATTAAAGTATTTTAAAAAGAAGTATAATTAATATGTGAAAAGAGGATATAAAGTGGAATAATAAAGATAGTTAAAACCAGAGAATAATAAAAATGAAACCTCTGACAACTAATATAAAAGTTACAAATATGAATGATATTAATCTAAAGATAGTAATAACTACTTTAAATGCTAATTGTCTTAATATGCTAATTAAAAGACTATCAGAATAGGTTTTTCTAAAAAGACTCATATATATACTTCCTACACGAAACCCACATGAAATATAAAGACACATATAAATTTAAAGCAAAGAGATGGAGAAGGAAATACCATGCTAACACCAATCAAAAGAAAGCTGGAATAGCTACATTAATATCTGAAAAAACAGACTTCAGAACAGGAAAAAATATCACTAATAAAGAGGGACACTACATAATGATAAAGAGGTCAGTTCTCCAAAAGACTTGAGACTCTTAAGCATATATGCACCTAAACACAGGGCATCAAAATACATGAGGCAAAACTGCTAGAACTAAAAGAAGGAATATAGCAAAATTCACTATTACAGTGGGAGACTTTAATACAGTAACTGATAGACTGAGTAGGCTTCAAATCAATAAGCCTATGGATGACCTGAACAATACTATCAATCAACTTGATTTAATTGCCACTTATACAATGTTCCAACAACACATTCTTTTCAAGCTCACATAGAGCATTCACCAAAATAAAAGACATTTGGGCCATAAGATACAATAAATGTAACAGTACATAAATTATACAAAAATATATTATCTCATATCACAGTGGAATTGAAGTAGAAATTAATTACAGAAATACAGCTGGAAAACACTCAAAATATCTGGAGATTAAACAAAGTAATTCTAAATAACATATGGATCCAAAAAGTCTCAAGAGAAACTTTAAAATATTTGAACTAAGTAAAAATGAAAAATACACTTTATATACATTTGTGTGATGCATCAAAAACACTGCTCAGAGTAAAACTTATGGCATTTAATGCATATATTTCAAAAGAGGAAAGATGTAAAATAATAACCTAAATTTACACCTTAAGAAATTAGAGAAAAACAGCAATTTAAGCCCAAACAGAAGAAAATAAATATAAAAGTAGAGCAGAAATCAATAAAATTAAATGTAGGACATGATAAAGAAAATTTTAAAAATCAACTGGCTCATTGAAAAAAATAAATAAAATTGATAAACTTCTAGCCAGGCTAATTATAGACAAAAAGAATGCACACATTTCCAATATAAGAATGAATAAAAGATCATCAGTTTTGGTTACATGGACATTTAAAAAAATAATAAACGACTACCAAGGACAAATCCATGCCCACAATTTGATAATGTAGATGAAAGGGACCGATTCCTTAAAGATAAAAAATACTAAAACTCACACTAGGAAAAATAGACCTGAAATAGCTATATGCTACTAAAGGAATTGAATCAACATAAATCATCTAATAACCTTCCAAAAAAATAAATCACTTGTTTCAGATTTCACCACTGATTTCTACCAAACATTTAAGAAGAAAAATATAGCAACTTTCTAGAATTTCAGAAGATAGAAGCAGAGGGAACACTTTCTAACTCCTTCTATGAGGCCAGCATTATCCTAAGTAACACACCGATATCTCTCACAAATACAGATGTGAAAATCCTCAATGAAATGTTAGCAAAACAAATCTAATAACGCATAAAAAGAATTATACACCATGAATAAATGGTCTACAAAGCTGGTCCGACATTCAACAATCAATTAAAGTATTCCACCACATCAACAGACTAAAGAAGAAAAATCATGTTAATTGATGAAGAAAAAGCATTTGACAAAATCCAGCACCCATTCATGGTAATAACTCTCAGAAAACTAGGAATGTGTCTTCTCTCACTACCACTGTTCAAAATCACAATGAAATTCCTAGTGAAATAAGATTTCTTTTTAAAAGTATAGCCATCACAGAAAATGGTACCGAGGTTCCTCAAAGTATTAAATATAGAAGTACGATATGATCCAGCAATCCCAATCTGGGTATTTATCCAAAGGAAATTAAATTAGTACATCAAAGAGATATCTGCACTCATGTTTATTGCAGCACTACTCACAGTAGCAAAGATATGGAATTAACCTGAGTATTCATCAATGGATGAATGGATAAAGAAAATGTGGTATATATACAGAATGCAATACTATCCATCCATAAAAAGAATGAAATCCTGTGATTTGCAGTAACATGGATGAACCTAGATGACATCATTATGTTAAGTGAAATAAGCCAGGCACACAAAAACAAATAGGATATGATCGCACTCATGTGAAATCTAAAAAATTTGATATCATAAAAGTAGAAAGTAGAATCATAGCTAGCAGTGGCTAAGGTGCTTAAGGGGGAAGAGTGGATGCGGAGTGTTGGTCAAAGGATTTATAATTATAGTTAGAAGAAATAAGTTCAAGAGATTTATTGCATAGCATGGTAACTATAGTGAATGATGATATATTGTACTCTTGAAAAATGCAGAGACAGTGGATGTTGTGCTCTCACCACCAAAATGATAATGATGTGAGGTAATGTATTTGTTAATTAGCTAGATTTAACTATTTCACAATGTATATATTCTTCAAAGGGTCATGTTGTGCACAGTAAATACATAATATAAATTTTAAAATTTTTAAAAAAGATAAATAAGGGCATAAAGGTTATGCAGATTGGAAAGAAAGGAATAAAACAATCTCTATTCACAGATCACGTAATTGTCTATGTAGAAAATATCCCCCCAGAATGACCAAAAAAAAAAAAAACCTATTGGAACTAATAAATGAATATAGTAATATTGCAAAATACAAGGCTAATATATAAAAGTAAATTGCTTTCTTATATACCAGCAATGAAAAATTGAAATTTTAAATTCAACACAGAATATGATTCACAATAGCACTCCCCCGAAATGGAATACTTAGGTATAAATCTAACAAAATATGTGCTACAACTATATGCAAAAACTACCATACAGTGATGGGGAAAAAAAACCCAAAAAGATCTAAATAAGTGTGGAAATACTCTGTTCTTGGGTTGAAAGACTCGAAATTGTTAAAATGTGAATTCTGTGCAACTTTTTCTCTAGATTCAATGTAATCTGGTTCAAAATTCCAGCAAGCTTTTTGTAGTCATTGAAAAGCTAGTTTAAATGATAGGTACAGTTTAAATGATAAGACAAAGGACCTAGAATAGCCACCACAACAATGAAGAAGAACAAAGTTGGAGGGCTCACACTATGTGATTTCAGGACTTACTATATGGGAGCTAATTGATGGGCAAACATGGGTACAAAGAGATGTAAAGGTCATTGGAATTCAAGAAGGGGAAATCGGAGGAAGGGAGGGGTAAAAACCTACCTACTGGATACAGAACCCTATTCTGGTGGTGGGCACACTAAAAGCCCTGACTTAAGCATTATAAAAGGTGTCCATGTTAAAAAATTAATAAAAAAGAAAACAGAAATGATTAAAACATTTGAAAATGGCTTCAAAACGAACAAAATGGCTAAATACAAAATGACAATCAAAGGGAGATAATCATCTATATGAAAAAGTCATGTAATTTACATGATGTGATTTCTACTCTACTGTACTTTGATATAATAATATCTGCAGGGCCTATTGAAAAAGTTATTTTAAATTCCTTTTCGGGCTATCTGAAGAGCTCCAGTTTTGGAGGATCAGTTACTAGAGAATTAGTTCCTTTGGTGGTATCATGATTTCTTGCTTTTTATATGTATCTTTTGTCCTTATGTTGATGTGTGCACATTTGCTGGAGCAATCACATTTTCCTAACTTACATGTTGACTTCTGTGGTGATTGACTTTGATTTGGCAGCAAGGACAGTTATGTCCTGTTACGGTCCTCAGTATCGAGGTATTTGTGTCCTCATGTTTTCCTTTTCCTCACAGTCCTGGCTGGGAGGTTCTTTATTTGTATCAAGTCTCACACAGCCCACAGTTAGCCACAGTGACACTGGTTTCCAAATTGCAGGCATTCAGAGTAGCTGTGAACTGGGGGTCATGGGTTCAGCGGCTCACAAAACTGTTCCATCTGGGACCTGGGGTGTGGGTGAACTTACTGAGGCATGGGTGTATACACATCACTCATGGAGCCAAGGTCAGAGACTCTAAAGCACACCATAGCAGTTTGGGTCCAGGAAGAAAGAAGTAGCTGTTAGTCTGACTCTAACAGCTACTGGGTGACAGAATGCAACGGCAGCACTCTTCTAGGGGAATAAGAATTGCTCTAAAGGTTTGGGACCTGGGGACAAGGGTGCAATGGCAATTGGGGCTCCAGGGTTGTCAGTGTGCAGTGTCAACTTGGGCCCCAGGGGATGGGACAATATTGAGAGGTTTTCTGGCCCTTGGGAATGTTGTGATACCACAGTAGCTCAGGCCCTGGGGAAATAGGGTGCAGTAGTAGTAACTGACCAGTGATGGCAGAGCACGGCTGTGTCTCAGCTCCCAGGAGGCAGAGCACTGCAAAGTGATGATACTGGTCCCTGGGAATGTGGGACACTACAGCATGCAAGGCTTCAGGATGTATGGTGCAACACAGTAATGATTCCACTCTCTGAGGGAGATAGAGTGCCTCAGAATCTTATATTCCAGAGAGGTGAGTCCAGTTCCTGAGGACACAATGTAGTGGATTCTCATAATTTTCTGCTGCCTCAGTATCCATTTTGAATATAAGATTAACATTCTCATACCAAAAGCAGGGTTCAGTTACCCTTGACACAGTTTCCAGTTCTACACTACACCTAAATACCCCTAGCCAGTGGCAAGAGATAAGAACTTAGAGGCATTTCTCTCAACAAGCAAACTGGGTTCTCTGCTTTCTTACTGTTTCCTTTTCATGGACCATTCAGGCATTTGCCCAAGAACATAAAGTGACCCATTCCTTATTCCCTTATATATATACTAGAATACCAATTACCACACACTTTTCTCTCTCTGTTGCCTCTTTCTGCCTCACATGACCTAGAAATGGAGAACTATTCTTCTAATTCATTATGCCCTCTTTGCCTAGGGTCTGTGAGTAAAAAATTTTGAACTTGTTTTCTATTGTGGTGATGTACTGAATTTTTGACTTCCGCCTGAATAACCAGGCCAGGTTTTCCCTAGGAAAGCAGGAAGAATACAAGGTTGGACTCCCAGCACCAGAGCATTGGCCAGGCAGGCACAAACTAGATATAGGTCAGACTAGAACTACAAGGGTGTCTGCTAGTATAATCAAATGTCCCACATGAGGGACCCCCTTAGTCACAGGTCAGACAACTAGGCATTGTGCTGTCCACTCTCTGGATAAAAGAAGTATCCTGTGAAAAACATGCCATAAACACCCACATTGAGCTCTTATTTAATTCCTGTTATGTCAGCGTTGCTACCTGCTCTGGCATTGAAACCTTAGTTTATCTGGGGGCTCTCAATACACGTGGGACACCATGGCTGTTCAGCCTGGTGAGTGGGGTGGCACAGCTCAGCCACGGCTCTGGTTCCCATGTTGGTGGGGTTCCATGATGGCTCAGTCCTGGGAAGCAGATTTGGACAGCTCAGCTGAAGCTCTAGTTCCTGGGGAACAGGGTACCACATCAGATTACACTTGGGAGGCAGGGATGAAGAGTATAGTCACACCTCTGGTTTCTAGGGAGAAAAGGTATTGAGTTTTCATTGTTTATATTGACATTTGGGAAAAACAGGCAGTAGGAACTTCTAGTTGGCCATCTTGATGACACCACTCTCATGAGTCTATAATTTTAAATCAGGAAGTATGATATCTCCAACTTTATTCTTTCTCAAGATCATTTTGGCTGTTTGGGGTCTTTTGTGGTTCCAAATGAATTTTAGAGTTGTTTTCTCTGTTTTTGTAAACAATGCCATTAGAATTTTGAATAAGAATTTGATTGAATCTGAATACTGTTTGGGATTTACATTATGGACATATTAATAATTTCAATTATTCCAATCCATGAAAACAGTATATAGTTCCATTTATTTGTGAATTCTTCAATATTTTCATCAATGTTTTATAATTTTCAGTGTACAAATCTTTCACCACCTTGGTTGAGTTTATTCCTAAGTATTTTATTTTTTTGATGATATTGTAAATGGGATTGTTTTCTTGATTTCCTCTTCAGATTAATGATTATTATTAAAAAGCTTATTTTGCATATAGATTTTTTAGATTGCAACTTTACCAAATATGTTTACCAGTTTTAAACGATTTTTATGGTCTTTAGGATGTTTTAAACACATTATTTGTAAACAGGAATGATTTTGCTTCTTCCTTTCCAATTTGGATGCTTTTATTTTCATTTTTTTTTATGATTACTCTTGCTAGTACTTTCAGTACTATGTTGAATGGAAGTGGTGAGAATGGGCATCCTTGCCTTGCACTGGATCTTCATGAGAAAGCTTTCAGATTTTCTGCATTGGTTATGATGTTAGCTGTGGGATTGTCATGTATGGCCTTTATTATGTTGAGAAAGTTTACTTTCATGCCAAATTTGTTGGGAGGTTTTATTATGAAAGGATATTGAATTTTGTGAAATGTGTTTTCTGCATATAATGGGATGATCATGTGGTTATTTTTCATTCTGTTAATGTGGTGTATCACATTAATTGATTTGCTTATGTTAAACCAAGTTTGCATTCCAGGGATGAATTTCACTTAACCATGGTGTATAACTTTTTGATGTGTTGTTGAGCTCAGTTCTCTGGAACTTTATGGAGAATTTTTGCATCTATGTTCATCACAGATATTGGCCTATACTTTTTTTTTCTTGTGATGTCTGTGTTTGGTTTTAGTATCAGATGATGCTGGCCTTATAAAATAAGTTTGGAAATATTCCCTTTCCTTTTCTCAGAAGAGTTTAAGGAGTCATGGTATTAATTCTTCTTTGAAATTTGATAGAATTCATCTATGATGCCATTTGGTCCTGGGATATTTTTGTTGTTGGGAGGATTTGATTGCCACTTTAATCTCCTGATTTGTTATCATTCTGTTCACACTATTTTTTCTTGATTCAGCCCTGGTAAGTTGTATGCTTCAAAAAATGTATTGATTTATTCTAGGTTATCCAATTTGTTGGCATACAATTATTTATAATAGACTCTTATGATTCTTTTTATTTATGAAGCATCTGTTATAATGTCTCCTCTTTCATGTTTGATTTTATTAATTTAACTTTTTTTAGTTTAGTAGTGGTTCATCAATTTTCTTTATTTAAAAAAGGCTTAGTTTTGTTAATTCTTCTATAGTTTTTCTATTCTCTATTTGATTTACTTCTGCTCTGATCTTTATTATCTTATTTCTTCTGATAACTTTGGGTTTACTTTATTCATCTTTTTCTAGTTCCTTGAGGTATAAAGTTAGGTTGTTTATTACTTTTTTATTCTTTTTTAATGCAGACATTTATTGTTATAAACTTGCTCCTTGATACTGCCCTTGTCACATCCTGTAACTTGTGGTAAGTTATGTGTTCATTTTTGTTTGTCTCAAAGTATTTATAAAATTCCCTTTTGATTTCCTCTTTGACCCAGTGGTTGTTCAAGAGTGTGTTATTTAGTTACCACATATGTGTGAATTTTCCCATTTTCTTACTGTTAATGATTTTTGTTTTCATTCCACTGTGGCTGGAAAAGATACATAATATAATTTAGATCTTCTTAAATTTGTTATGATTTATTTTGTGATATAGCTTGTGATCTAAGATGGAGAATGTTGCTTGCTTACTTGAGAAGAATGTGTATTCCTCTGCTGTTGGGTAGAAAGTTCTGTATATGTCTGTGAGCTCCACTTAATCTATAGAGTTGTTGAAGTCCATGGTTTCTTTTTTGATTGTCTAGATGCTTTTTACTTTATTGAGCTTAGGTTATTGAAGTCTCCTACTATTATTGTATTGTTGTCAATTTCTTTTTCAGATCTGTCAATATTTGCTTTATTTACTTAGGTGCTTTGAGATTGGATGCAAAGATATTTATCATTCTCATATCTTCCTGTTGAATTGACCCTTTATGTTTATATAATGACCTTCTTTATCTATAAAGGCAGTTTTTGAGTAAAGTCTACTTTGTCTGCTATAAATAGACCCCTTCCATCTTTCTTTTGGTTGCCATGGAATATTTTTTCATCCCTTCACTTTTAGCTGATGTTCTTGGATCTACAGAGAATTTGTTGTAGACAGTGTAAAGTCAGATCTTGTTTTTTTATCCATTCCACCATTCCACATCTTTTTACTGGGGAGTTTAGTCTACTTACATTTAAAGTATTATCAATGCAGAAGGATTTACTATTACCATTTTTAACTGTTTTCTGTTTATCTTGTTGTTCTTTTCTCCCATGCTCTCTTCTTTTATGTCTCTTTGTTTTTCTCTATTGATAGGTTTTGATTCCAATATCTTCTTTTTTTGTGTAACTTCTAATGGTATTTTCTTTGTAGTTACCAAAGGACTTACATTAATACATTATAGTTATAAATATTGTCTACTTCAAGTTAATGTCAGTCTAATTTCACTTGTATACAATAATTATGTGTTTTCATCTCTCCTCCTCCAAATTATATGCTATTGATGTCCCAATTTACATTTATTTATATTATGTATACATTAACATAATTTAGTTATTGTTCTTCTTAATACTTCTATGTTTTACCTTTTTGAGTATAATTAAAAATGATTTACCCATCACATTTATAGTAATACATACTGTTTGTCTCTCTATATTTAACTTTATCTATGAGTTTTCCACCTTTTTATGCTCTCATATTGATATTTAGTATGCTTTTATCTTGAATAACTTTCTTTAGCATTTCTTGTAAGGCAGGTCTAGTGATGATGAACTCCCTCGGCTTTGTGTGTCGAAGGAAGTTTTTACCTTCCCTTCATTTTTCAAGAACAGTTTTTCTGGGTATAATGTTCTTATTTAATAAATTTTTTCTTTCAATACTTTGAATATACCATCCCACTCCCTTCTAGCCTATAAAGTTGCTGCTGTAAAATCTGCTGTTGGTCTTACAGGAGGTTCCCTTATACATAAGAAGTCACTTTTTCATGTTGCTTTCAAATTATCTGTGTCTTTAAGTTTTGACAATTTGATAATAATGTGTCTCAGTGTGGGTTTTTTGAATCTTATTTGGTGTTCTTTGGGTTTCTTAGATCTGGATGTTTCTTTTCTTCCTCAGGTTTGGGAAGTTTTCATGCATTATTTCTTTGAATAAACTTTCTGTCCCTTTCTCTTTTCTCTTTTTTTCATGGATTTTCATAATGCATACATTGCTCCACTGGATGGTATCTCATAAATCCTTTAAGCTATCGTCACTCTTTTTATTTTTTCTTTTTATTCTATCTAACTGTATGATTTCCAGTGACCTTCCTTTGAGTTTACTGATCCCTTAGTTGAAATTCTGACTTGTTATATAATGCTTTTCTAACATCAGTGAGCAACTTTATGATTATTATTTTGAATTCCCTATTGAGTGAATAACTTGTCTCCATTTCATTAGATTGGTTTCTAGAGAAACCAATCTTGCTCATTTTCTTGGAATATATATCCATATTTCTTCATTTTCTTGACTCTTTGTGTTGGTTTCTCCACATAAGATATAACATCCACCTTTCTCAGTCTTGTAAGACCAGTTTCTTGTAGGAGCTGAACCTCACTAATTAGGCTGGCCAGAGATTCTGGGTGCCTCTCAAGCTTCCGTGCTTATTCAGATAACTGATTTTCTTTTATGTGACCTCCAGGAGATTAGGGTGTGCCAAATCCCATCACTGAGACAAGACAGGCAAGATATAAGTCATTCCCTTAAGAAGCAATTGTAAATGTTGGGGTGTTAGATGTGTGATTCAGTTACTTTGCTCCTATGGTATAAGCTGGGAGTTGACATTTACCTCTCGCTTACTCTGCACTAAGCCACCTAAAGGACCTGTGACGAATACCTGCTCTGTTGTTGATTGTGCACACTCTTTCAACCTATTATTGCTTTGTTCTTTGTGGCCTTCAGGGGCCTAGTGAATGCTGGGTCCTCGAGACCGGTGTCTACTTTGTGGAGATAAAATCGAAGACACTTGAGTTAACTATCATTTTTCTCTGAGTCCTTCACCTCTAGTTCAGTGCCTGTCACTTAACAGGTACTCATTTGTTGGTTGAACAAGCAAACTGATAAAACAAATTAAAGAACAAATTTGGGGAAATTTGGTTTTGGCAAAATCTCATAAATTCCTGTTGGTATTATTTGTATGTATGT
>CAUYRT010061329.1:0-76120 GCA_963574885.1 Lepilemur ruficaudatus
TTGCAAAATGACAGTCAAAGCAATTAGAAACAAAGTGTAATACAGAAGAGAATTATGACTCACCCTTTCACTTTGGAAGAAACCAAAAACACTCCCAAAATATAGGTCTCAATTTCTTTCTTTCTTTTTTTTGAGACAGAGTCTCACTGTGTTGCCCGGGCTAAAGTGCCATGACATCAGTCTAGCTCACAGCAACCTCAAACTCCTGGGCTTAAGCAATCCTTCTGCCTCAGCCTCCCGAGTAGCTGGGACTACAGGCATGCGCCACCATGCCCAGCTAATTTTTATATATATATATATATATTTTTTTTTTTTAGTTGGCCAATTAATTTGTTTCTATTTTTTAGTAGAGACGGGGGTCTCGCTCTTGCTCAGGCTGGTTTTGAACTCCTGACCTTCAGCGATCCTCCCGCCTTGGCCTCCCAGAGTGCTAGGATTATAGGCATGAGCCACCGCTCCTGGCCAGGTCTCAATTTCTTAAATATTTTGGAACTACCCTCTCCTCCAGAACTCCTCCTTTATCAATCAGTTAGTACTTACATCTGCCCTTCATTTGTTAATACTATTTTATCATTTAAATCACATCACTATCTGGCATCTTTAGCACAAGGACTAGTGTCTTATTCCCATTGTATAGCCAACATTTGGCACTGTGTTTGACAACAGAAGCTTGCTCTTGGAAGCAACATATAAGGGAGACTGTCTGATAAATGCAGTTCTTTTGGAAATTCTGTAACTTAACTCCCTTGAATAGGTACTCCATTCATTCATTCAAGCAGCTGTTTAAGTATTCCAGATAAGCAGGCAACATGAGCAAAGGAATCTTATTGTCTGGTCTGTCCTGTAGGCTTCCACCGTAAGTGCTAGTATTTAGGGCACCCAAGATTCTGGCAGGAGCTACAGTCAGCATAAAAATGCAACACAGGGAGCTAGCCTTTAACAAAACAAAACAAAACAAAACAAAACAAAACAGTAAGTCGTATCAGACCCAGGACAGAAAAAGCTACTCTGCTGATGGCTGGGCCGGTTCCATTGCTGGCTCTCTTTCCACTCCTTCCTCACTGTATATAAATGTAAATATATATCCATCAACCCCCATCATAAGAACTGAAAAGATTTCAACAGTGACCATTAGGTGGACAGTGAGGATAACCTGCTTACTCTGTCTATAGGCAAATAGTAGACTTGAATGGACCTTTCCTTTAATTCTGTTCAAAAACACCTAAACAAAGAACTGCCAAGCAAGTGATCATGAGGAGATGAGGAGAAGGAGAGTAACTGCAGCTACCACTCCATGATTCCTCTGGGCTGAGTGTCTCATTTAAATCTCATAATCATCTGTTTTTTGCAGATCATTGAATTTTAGGCTCATCAATGACAGGCAGTTTGCCCAAAGACATAGAAAAATATATAAGTGACAACTGAAATCCAAGCTCAGGTCTGGCTGAATTAAAAATTCATGCTCTTTTCCCCATGGCATACTGCCTTAGTAGATGAAGCATTATTTAGGGCACCAAAGGCTAGGTGGCTCATGACTGTAATCATAGCACTCTGGGAGGCTGAGGCAGGAGGATCACTTAAGGCCAGAAGTTCAAGAGCAGCCCGGGCAACATAGCAGAGACCTCTACAAAATTAGCCAGGCCTATAATCCCAGCAACTTGGGAGGCTGAGGTAGGATGACTGCTTGAGCCTAGGAGTTCAAGACTGTAACGAACTATGATCATGCCACTGCACTCCAGTCTAGACAACACAGGAAGACCCTGTCTTCAAAATAATAATAATATATAAAATAAAAAAATAAGGAATACCCCAAAATAAAATAAGCACCCCTATATAGAATAAACAGCACATACACCTCTCCCCTACAACTGCAAAGGGCCAATAAATGGAAGGGAGGGTGGGGATTCAAATACTAGCAACTAAAGAAAGGCAAATTACACTAAGTCATTTTCATCTACAAACATTTACAGAAGCCAAAGGGATAGACAAACTGTCAGTTTAATACACTTGAGGATGAAATTTAAACAGGTATAACTTTCCGGGGGGCAACACGTTAAAAATTTTGAGAACTTCGGTATCAGCTGCTCTAATAGATTCCAAGGATTTAATCTAATGAAATCATATGAACAGAAATATTCATGTACACTGACATTAATCAGTATTACTTACAAAAGGGGAAAAAATGGAAGCAATCTAAATGTTTAAAATAGGAAGGTTAAAAAAAATGGTACATCCATTCTTACAGATGTACCATAAAAATCATGCTCTGTTAGATTTGGTGACATAGAAAATGTTCAAATATATGGTATCTGAAAAGATTATAAAATCACATTTGCATGTACACACATACACAGAATATGAACGATCCCAATTATGTATACATAGACATCATAATTTCTGGATCCTAAGGTTATGAATGATTTTTTTTCTTCTTGTTATAGTTTCATTTCTTTAATACAGAGCTGTGGAAAATGAAAGAAAATAAATATTTTTTTTAAGATGCTCATTACCAAACTTGGAATGATCAATGGGCCTAAGTCCACATACTGTAAAAACAAGTTTGTCTCTATATTAACTTAAAATATAATAGCACTTTCAATGTTTATTTATACATTGATAACTGATGTTTATAATGATGAGCCTTAAATGCAAAATAAAATCACATTTTTAAAAAAATGTAATAAGCATATATTTGCCAAGCTGCTTAGAAACTATACTTTATAGTTAAGCTATCATTGACTCCCCCCAAAAAATGATTAGTGAGTTTTGATCTTACATACTAAAAAACCACCAAAGGCTTGACTCTTAATAACAAAGGTGATCCAAGATTCCACTTCCTATTCAAGAGAGCTTAGTTATTGGGACACTTTGATTTTAACTCTGAGAATATGCTATAGGAAAGTCAACTGTACATTCTCTTCTTTCAGACATCTGGTTGAGGGTGTGTTCAGTGGAAAAGTATTGGTCATGCTGAGCAAAAAAATAATACCATGCTTCAGTTGAAGTTTTCTGGGCTCAGTTCACAATGGCTTTTTGTGTGTGTGCTTATGTGAAATAATTCTTCATCACATGAAAACAGAACAACTAGTCCCCTGAGTTACATCTATAGATGAATATAGCATACTAATTAGTCTGAAGAATAAAACTTTATTTAAAACTCAGTAATATTATAAATTAGTTTAATTCAGAAAAAAATTAATTTATAAAATCACAGAATTTTACAACCAGATGGGATCTGAGCCATTGCCTAAATAGGGATGGAAGAACCACCAGGCATGCCACTCCCTCTCCTTCTGGTGGTGGGTCCCCCAGGTGAGGGATGCCATGAAAGTGCAGCCATCTTCCAGCATCTTCTAGGCAGTCACTACGAACTGACCAAGTTATGGGAAGGACAAAAGAAACATTTGCCATATCTGGTCTAATCTCTCTTAGATTCACTCTAAGTTCACACAGTTGTTCAAAGCTGATGTTAGAAAAACAATTTCCAGATATATTATATTCTTGATATTTACCTTCTATTCCTTCAGAATGGTTCTCTCTATATATAAAAAAAGACAAGTAGCAAAATAAATCCTTTCACATGAAAAAAACATACAGCCCTCCTAAGAAAATGATTCCAACTTAGACATTGCAGTTATAGTCTACATGTAAGTTTTATGCATTAAAAACCACATGAAAAGAAATGTGTAAAAAATGATAGTTGTTTTAAGGTAGCTGGATTATAAATTTGCTTTATTGCCTTTAAAATTCTCATACTCTGGTTTTCTGTATAAAAAAATGGAAATGAGAAATTTCACTTAATTTTCTATTGAAAAAGCAATACATTAGCATTCCTACTTATAAATAGATGTCGGCATGGTGACTCAGAAGATCTGCTTTTCTACTTGTGTTATCTTAAGTAAGTTGACCTTTTTAGGCCCACATTTTCCTCATCTGTAAAAATGAGGGGAGTGAAGTAAATGGTCTCTCAGATTACATTCAATTCTGAAATTCCAAAACTATACCCACAATAAATCTGCTATGTGAAAGTAGCAAATTATCATTCCATTAATGTTTTCCAGTCTTAGCAGTACTAGTGACTGGGAGAAAGGAAATCACTTTTCTCCAGGCTTTATTTTTCATGGGAAGGAACATCAATTAGCGTGTGCCTCCAGGCTCCCTCCCCTCATTCACACCACCCCAGATAAGAGTGATTTATTTATTTGGCTGACCCATCAGGATAAGAAACTGGGCCTGTGTAACATCCTCTTACCTAGTCTTTAACAGGGGATACTTTGATTTCTACAGCTCTACCTTTTGTCTTATTTCTCAAGTGGTACAAATTTAGTTAGAGAAGAGAAATATTGTTCATTAAGCTCCATAAACTTTGAACTTTCAAAATAATAGTTTGTTCAGTAAACACAGGTATTTACGATTATGGGTGTGGCCTATCTTTAAACTTCTCTGATTGCATAGTGTTTTCTGAAAGCCACACACTTTAGTGAAACTTCTCAAATTCAAAGTTAGAAAGCATGTAATACAGAATACCATGCTCTTTAAAAAAACAACACCACCAACAACAAAACTCTTATAAAAGTACCATCATCCATTTTAAGTCTCTTAAAGTAGAAATCTGAGGTTGAGGTCTAGTACATTCCACTTGCTTTAAAAACCTGAGTTTTTTTCCTCTTCTCCAAGGTGATGAATGCTGTTCTCATCAATAAATTACATTATTACATCTCAATCCTCAGCTACTACTCAGGTATCACTCTAATCACCCCACATTGTCACTAGAGTGTTCTTATAAAAACATAAATTTTTATCAGGACTCTGTTCTGCTTAAGGTGCCAAAAATTTTTTTCTTGATTTTCATTTTTAAAACTTCCAATGGCTTCTTACAAGCCACAGAATAGAGCTCAAACAATACAGCATATCTTACAAGACTTTCTTTTTTAAAATTTTCACTTCCCATCCCCTCCCTGATATACTCATATCAATATATCCAAAAATCTCAAGATCTCGAGCTACTTAAAATGACCAGAATTTCCTTTCATGATTCCTCTTATCCATTCAAAAAACAACTAATCCTTTAATGTTCAACACAGACATGACTTCATTTATGAACTTTTCTTGATAGATAGCATTGGGATTAGGAGTATCTTCCACTGAAGTCCTATCATATCCTCTATATTACAACCTCATGACCTTAGTGCAGTTCCAGGAGATGATCACATGTATTTCCTGAATAGATGCACTTGGGAAATATTAAACACTACATTCATAAGGAGTATTATCATCTTAAAGCCTCAAAGACAACTTGTGATTTCAAAAAAAAAAAAAACCTATAAAGTCCAGCATTGGCTACACTTACTAGAATATTTTTTTTTGCAGCATACCTGTAACCATCCTAAAAATAGTATCCATGGGAAACAAATATAGTACACTGTCTATACTTTTACTATAAATTTTTCTATCATGTTTCCCTGTTCCGCATCAAACTATGAGTCCTTCAAGCATTGTACCCTATGATCTAGCAAAAATACTAACCCATATTAGGAATTTAATAGTACTATCAATAAAGAAAATCTTATTTTATTTATAGTTTAAAATAAAATTGAAGTATGGAGACTAAAATTTCTAATGTGCTACAATTGTTTACATTTTAAAAGTTATTTATCTTTAAATAAAATATTGAGACCATATTTGATTAGAGAAACAGATATCCAAAACGTGTCAACAATTTCTCAATGCAATAAAAGCAAACACCTGAATGTCATACATCCACATCTGAATTACGGTTAGTTTTATGTCTTAAAGAGTGAAGAAATGTTACAGGGGTAGATTCACAATCTCAGCACAACTAAAGTAAATTGTGTTAGGTGGTTTCTCAGAATGGAATCACAATAATTTGAGAACTCTCAACCCAATAGATCAACCTTACACTTCTGGCTCTCTCATATTCCAAACTCTTTTTTAGAATTAAAATAGCATTTTCACGGATTTCACTGATTTCTTCTCTAAAGTATTGACCACTTTATAAGTTATGTTCACTATTTTCCTTGATGTTATTTTCATTGATCTTGAGCTAAATTTCAAATTTGAGTATTGCCTACCCCTTTTGAGTCTCAAAATTTTAATGTATATATTTTATTAGTGAAGTGTAATAGAAAAACATAAGAGTAAGCAAAAGAATGACTGGCCTACTGCAGCAAAACTAGGGGTAGGTTTTCGGAAAATCCTTTGTTTCCCTATCTAGTATTTAGAACTGACTACAAGGGGCTCTTGGTGATAACCAACTCCTTGTATTAACAAACCCTACAGCTGTAAATGCTGCAAAGGAATTCAAGTCATTTCCGTGATAAGAAGGCAACTTGCACTTACCCTTCCTCACCCTTCTTCCTTGAAGCAGGCCATAAAACATAAGTCACTCTCTGACTTTCACCCTCCCTTCTCCCCTGAAGACCCTCAAGTAACAGGTGACTTGCTCTATATCAGGAGGGAAGGAATGTCACACAGGGATGCCAAGAAAAATCTAAACAAACAGGCCTTGCTAAATTCCTCCCAGTTTATCACCATTACATCATACCCTTTTGTCCTCCGATCATAGTTCTGCATGACTATCCATAAAAATACACAGATTTACCCATTTCTCTGGGTCTTCATTCTTGAAAGTTCCCATGTCACATAAAATTTATACTAAATAAATTTGTATGCTTTTCTTACCAATCTGCCTTTTGTTATTAAGGCCTCTGCCTTGAACCTTGCAATGGGTAAAAAAAGAAATCTTTTCTACCCTATACTTTCAATACACACCAAGCAGTAAACAACTCTGCCATAGCCTTCACTTCTGGCTTACGGAGCCTCAAGGTCAGCCAAAGGTAAGAGTTTGGGGCCTTCTTAGGCACTTCTTGAGCCTGTTCACAACTCTACATAGGCATGCAGTCTTCTATATTTCCAGAAATGGGTCAAAGCTTCTTCAAAACCCCCACGAATATCTCATTCCTCAGCTTTTCCTATTAAGTTTTTTCATTAGCCTATTGTTTGTTCCGACAGCTATCTAGCACTAAGGCACCAGGAATGTAAACAATTGTTTGTGACCGAAGGACATTAGAAGTATTTTAACACCAAAATGTTTCTTTGACATATTTTGAGATGGCTGCCATAATACTTGCAAAGCTGTCTTTTGAGGAAAGGAAATTTACACCTGTAGAGAATACAGCCAGGTCTCTCCTTCCCCAATCTAGAAAAGATTAACTGAAGATCTAACAACTTTTAAGGCCCCCATTCTTTAAAAACCTCTGTACCCCACGGAAGAGCTGAATTTTCATCTTGTGAGAGTTCCAGTATATACAAGTTACAATAAATTTCTATGGCTTTTCTCTTATTAATCTGCTTTGTCGTGGGTTGATTTTTTAGCAAACCTTCTAGGGTGAAAGGGAAGTCTTCCATTTTCCCCAACATGACAAACACCCTCCCTACTTTCCCCACCCCCCAAAAAAAACTAATCTCAGTAATGGGATTGCTGGATCAAATGTTAGGTCTCCTTTTAGTTCTTTGAGGTATCTCTATATTACTTTCCATGGATATTGTACTGGTTTGCAGTCCCACTAACAGTAAGTAAGTGTTCCTATCTACCTGCATCCACACCAGCATTTGTCATTTTGGGATTTTTTGACGAGAGATATATACTTCTGTTACTTTTTCTCTTGTTAATCTGTCTTTGGTGAAGGTGTCGCAGCCAAGAACTCAGAAGGGTAGAGGGAAATTATTTTTTTTGCCTTCCCTAAAGTTTCCTCATATTACATGAATTAAATAAACTATTTAATATGTATTCATTCTTAAATATGTACAAAAGACAATTTTCCTTTTGTGGAAAATTATCCTTTAATACAGTATATAATAAAAATCAAAAAGATGAATGGGAAGTCAAGGAACAGGAAAATGGAAGTAAACAAATATCTTCATATTCAATAACATGTTGGTAAAAGTCTACTGATTAAAAAGAATCATAGATTATATAAATGTTTAAAGCTTACTACTATAAGCAAAAATAATGAAAACATAGACACAAACCAGAAAAGCAAAAACAAAGCAAAAAGCAAAGCAAAAACCAGAAAACAAAGAAAGCATTAGAAACAAAAAAAATATAACAAAGTAAGCTGGTAAAATTAAGAGCAAACATTTATGTCATAACAATAATCACTTACTGAGCCAAGTCAGCCATTTGAAGAAAGAATTTCAGACTGGATTAAAAACAAAAAGCCAATTACGTATTTACACAAAAGGCTCATTTAGAATAAAGTCACTCAAAAAAGTTGAAAGTAAAATGAAACTATTTGGAAAGACTCATCTTGTGAAATGAGACAAGAAAAAGAAATAAAAGGTATAAACACTGGAACAAAGGTATAAATATTAGAAAGACAAAACTATAATATTGCAAATTATATAACTAAAAAATGAACTGTAAAATATTAGTAACATTTTAATTAAGAAGTCAGATTATAAAATTAATATACATAAACTGAAATCTTTCTCATATATAAACAGTAATAACAGAAAGTCCAATAAAAGAAAATATCCCATTTTTGATTACCTCAGGAATTAAGTCCCACTGGATATTAAGCTCCACTAAACTTATAAACTCAATGGATGTTCACCTAAAATAATCTACAAATATTAATTTTTAAATATAATCAAATATGTTTAAGTTAGCCAGGAAAAAAATACATGCTAAAGAATAAGCCAGAAATTTCTGAATAGTGTTGGGAAAAGGTGGCTACATAGAAGAGAAACTTTAAGGTACTATAAATGTACAATAATTAAGATTGCTTATTACTTGTGTAATAGCAGAAAGATTGATGAAACAGAATAGAGTCTAGAAAGATCCAATACAAATATACATACATAAAACTTTAGTTTATGACAGGTATGATATTTTAAAATAATGAAGAAAAGACAGATTATACAATAAATATTATTGAGAAATCATGCTAACCTTATGGGGGAAAAAATAAAGCTAAATCCTTACCTAATTGCTTATACCATGGTAAGTTTGTGAAGGGAATCAGAGTATGCCACCTCAAAATATGCCACTTTGGCACACAGATTGTTTTGAGCAGAAGGCAATTGTTCTCTGATCTCACCTTTCTGTCTAAAAGCAGGACATAACCTTCTTTTCGTAAAGATGACTTAAATTTTCATTTGTAAAGCTGTTCCCCCTCTGCTACCAGAAAGAAGAGAAGGTCTCTTAGCTGCATAACAAACCTTAATAAACAATTCTTATTTATCATACATTTCCTAATTACCTTTCCACAAGCTACCCACTGCCCTGGCCCACAGAAGCCCAAAACCCCTTTCCTTCATCTAGCCACTTCTCCACACTTTATCACCCTTTGTTAAGTTGGTATATAAACCCCAAATTCTAAACACCTCCTTCAGTCACATTCCTTTGTGAATTTGCATGCTTATGTATGTAATTCAATGTTTCTTCCTCTTGTTAATCTGTCCTTTATTAGTTTGATTCGTGGGCTGCAGCCTCTGAACTCAGAAGTGTTGAAAAGTATTTTTTCCTCCCTTACACTTGCAATGGATCAAAGATTTAAATGAAAAATAAAATTACAAAAGCACTAAAGAAACAGATGAGTGAATCTTTTAAAATGTGATCCTATGTTGGAAAAGACCTTTTGAAGAGTGACATAAGACTCAGAAGCAGTAACTAACAAATGTATGAATCTGACAACATAAAAGTTGGAATAATCTGTATGGCCATAGAGGAAAAAAGCCATTAGCCCATTACTCAAAAATCAATCAATCAACTGAGAAAATTGTTTATAGCACAATGGGCTAACAAATGGCCATTTTAGGACAAAGAGTTCTTACAAAACAATATGAAAAACATTGATAAACTAATAGAAAAATGAACCAATTGCATGGACATGTAGTTTATGAGGGAAAAAAAATATAAATGGCCTAAAGATATGAACAGGTATTCAAGTCACTTATAATTAAATATAATTGAAAATAAAAATTAGCGTCCACCACCTATCCATTAGCAAAACTGAAAAATTCAGTGAGACCTCCTACTGGAGGAAAAAAACCAGTCTCACAAATTTGAAGGTCAAATCCAATTTAGCAATACCCATGGAAACTTACAATACGTAGTCTTTGACAAAGGAATTATACTTACAGGACTTTATCCTATATATTTACTTCCTAAGTGCAAAACCATAGGCATAAGGACAGTCTTCGCAGTACTGTTTCAATAATGTAAAATGGGGAAATAACCAAAGGACTTATAATGAGGGACAGAACAATAAATTATAATAATATTAAAATGAAATAATCTGAAAATTAGAAAGCCTAAATTTAAATACCCTTACCTAAAAAGATAACAGCTAACATACAATGGCTCTATATTGCCAAGAATGGTCCAAAGCACTTTTCATATATAAACTTATTAAATGCTTACATCAGCTCTATGAGATAGGTATTCATATTGTTGACCATGCTAAACATGAGGAAATTGAAACACTAAGATGTCAAATAACTTGCCCAAGGTGTCATATATAGTAAATGCTGCAATTGGGGTTCAATCCTAGGCAGTATAGCTCAAGATATTGTTCTTTTAACCTCACTCATCATTACTGTAACATATCTTAAGATGAAAGTTCATGTTGTGTGATAGTGTGTATGGGTGTGTGCATGCTTGTATAATTTCTTTTGCATAATTAAGCATTTATGTATTTATGTATTTATATATACATACAAAATTTCTGGAAGAATGCAAAGGAAATATATCAGTAGTTCTTATGGGGAGAGAGACTTAACAAAGACAACGTTTATTTCTTGCAGATATGGAACTAAATAATGGTGAGATGTCAAAAGATACTGATAGGAGTAGTAAATGAGAAAAAAACAGAAAAGCAATTGGGTTAAGCATAAATTGATTTTAGAGAAAGATATCTGCAAGTGTTTTATTCAGTGATAAGAAATAAGATTATTAAAAAGCAACCCCTCAGCAAGAGTTCTATCAAGAAGGCAAGTTCTAAAACAATTACACCAGAGTAAAATCCAAATTTAATCTTACACTATCTATGCCTATACTTTTATATGCAGCTATAATTAAAACGATATTAATTCATAATATAAACCCTGAAACATCAAAATTATATATCTTTAATAAGACAAAAGTTACATGTATTATACAAATATTTTTAAGTAAAAAAGATAAAAAGAACAATTTCCCCTTAAAAACGCACATAAGAGACAATTAATACATTACAGTTTTAACATGAACATACATATTTCTTTTATAATAAACCTAGTTAGTAAAATGAACTTAATTAATTCACTTAAATTAAATATGAAATTATGATTGACCCATATAACAGTATGCAGCCATTAAAATTACACTGCAGAATAATATTTAATGAAATGGACTGCTACTGAGAATAATAGGTAGGGAAAGCTACAACCAAGTAGATAAATATGACCCTTTTTAAAAAAAGTATATGTCTTCATAGTAAAATAGCCTGGGAATCTAATTTCAAATTGTAATAGTAATTAATACTAGGTAGTAGAGTGACAAAAAAAGTTTATTTTTGTTCTTGCTTATATTATTTCTGTATTTTCTAAATTAACATACTTTTATAATAAAATATATTTTAATGTGTTAAATTTTAATACTTAATATATTTAAATTTTGAAAAATATATTCTTGCTTTTATAATAAAATATACTCTTTTAATTTTGAAAGTACTAGAACTTCAGATAATATATCAGCTTCATGCTTGTGTGTTCGTTCTCCTGAGATACCTTACTGAAGTCTTCTAGTCTACTGTTATAATCTCGACTATATGCTCTCTAGGCATTGAGCCAACTATTTTCCTAAATTTTATTCTCATTTTGGGAATTCCTTTCACTTGTCTCTGCTGGATCCCATTTACTGGATTCCATATACTCCTTCTTCATTTATTAATATCCTTAGTTTCATGGCACACAACTCCAGCAGCTCTCTTCTGAGAAAGGGTAGACAAAAAATACTTTTATGACACTGCATATATAAAAATATCTTTATTGTATTCACACATATGATTGGTAATTTTGGTGTCAAATTCTAGGATGAAAATTACTTTTTCTGAGAATTTTTAAGACACTATTATGTTTGAACTTTCTTTGTTATAACTGAGAAATCTGATGCCATACAGATTTCCCAACAAATGATGTAGCCTGTTTTTTACCCCTGAAAGTTTTTAAGTTCTTCTCTTTTTCTCTGGTGCATGGGAATTCCACAATGTCATGTGTCTTAGTGGAAATCTTTTCTTTCTTTATTGCACATTTAATAAAGCTTTCTATCTCAATAATCACTTATTCTAGCTTGGAAAATCTTATTTATTTGATAATCTCACTTCCTTTTCCTCTGTTCTCTAATTTTCTGGATTCGTCTTAGTTGGATATTGGACCTCCTGGATTATCTTCTACTGTCCAATTTTTCTCTCCTGTTTTCCATACCTACTACTTCTACCTCTTTAGGAGATTTTCCCAGTGTTATCTTCAAAAACATAGAATCATAAAATGTCCACTAATCATTATAAAGTCAAAGAGCTCCTTTTTGTCCTCCATATATCATTTTATCAGAAAACCCTCTTCCTGCTTCATAAACACAGTATCTTCTCTTATACTACTTACAGTATTTTTAAAGTTTCCTTCTCCTTCCTACATTATCTCCATTCTCTTCTACTCTCATTTTTTCCTTTGTTTATCTATTTTTCACGTTTTGCTCTGCATATATAATTATTTAAGAGTGCAAGTATTAGTGTGTTAGGATTCCCATGATAAAATACCATAGACTAGATGGCTTAAACAACAGAAATTTATTTTCTCACAGTTCTAGAGGATAGAAGTCTAAGATCAAGGTGTTGACGTATTTGATTTTTTCTGAGGCCGGCCTCTCTCCTTGGCTTGCAGTCAGCCATCTTCTCACTGTGTCCTCACACGGTCTTTACCCTGTGGGTACACTCCTAGTGTGCCCAAATTTCCTCTTCTTATAAGGACACCAGTCAGATTGCATTAGGGTCCATCCAAAAGGTCTCATTTTAACTTAATTATTATATAAAAAGGCCCTGTTTGCAAATTCACTTACATTTGGGGGTGCTAGCATTTGGGGCTTAACATACGAATTGGGGGCCAATACAGACCATGGCAATATACGTCCATAAAGCTGACTGGAGTGCTGTGCCTTGCACAATGTTGATTAACTGGTGAATCTCATTGCAGGTTGATCAAGTGGTAACCAGATTAGCTGGTGCTTACTTCTCATCTCTACTTGGAGGGACCTGTTTTTTTCCCTTGGGTTTCAGACTATCTGAATGTCATCAACCTCAGCTCCCTACTGGATTAAAGAAAAATTATGATTTTGTAACCTACCTATCTTTATCCTTACTGTTCTTGTGGGAAGGACACTCTTTCTAGCTTTCTACATCCTAAGCTAAACTGGAACTTAGCTGTGCAGCCAAATTAAATCACTACTTTGGTCTGTGGACATTTCTTAGACAATAACATTGGTTTTTCATCAACTTAACCCAGTGATGGCTCGAATTACAACAGATATAACCTTTTTCTTGGAACAAATAATCAAGCCCTTGAAAACTGACACATATCCTAATAATCTTGAAAATTCTTTTTATTTTAATTTAGCTTAAAGTCTTCCCAAGTACTTTTAAATTACTATACTTACTAAAATGTATACATCTAAAACAATTGTAAATTAGCTAATCTAGAGAAAGGGAAACTAAGTAGATTAAGAATAAAAACACTTGGGCTCCAGTTTCATTTCTACAACATAGCAGGCAGATCAACAGTGGCAAGTCAATCTGTCAGAATCTTAGTTTTTCAAGTAACGATCAAATTGATGATGTACCCGAAGTATTACGAAAGTTTTACAAGGCACCATACAAATGTGGTTAATTTTATTATTTTAAAAGGAGATTTTATAGTCTTCAAACTTATTAAAATACATTATATTACATCAAGAGTTCTAATTAATTCTCTAGGTTCTATGAGCATGTAAGTGGCTACATGGGTTATGCCATAATTTACATTTTTTGACAAAACTATCTGCCATCAATTCTCACTGTTCATGGATTCCAATTTCTGAAAATTCACCTACTCACTAAAATTTATTTGTAATCCAGAATCAGTGCTTTGTGGCCATTCTAAACATGCACAGAGTTGTGAAAAATTTGAGTTGCCCAATATTCCCAGATGAGGTCAAACAAGGTGTACTTTGCCTTCTTGTTTCAGCTCTCGCATCATAAGCAAGTGTCCTTTTGCATTCTATTTAATGCCATATTTTTTGTATTTTTGTATTTTTTGTCAGTGATTTTGCTGTTCAAAATGCCCCTCACATGTAGTGCTGAAGTGCTATCTATTCCCAAGTGCAAGCAGGCTCTGATATGCCTTATGAAGAAACATAGACTAAGAAACTCAGAATAAGCTTCATTCAGGCACAAGCTATCGTGCTATTGGCCATGAGTTCAATGTTAATTAACCAACAACATATACTAAATAAAGTGTCCATTAAAAGAAAAACACATGAAACAAGGTTATACAATGATTCGCTGATGAAAATGTTGTGACCAGAGGCTCACAGTGGACCTAATACTGTATTTCCCCTACCAGCAATGGTTTCATATTCACTAATTCAGTGTTCACTGCGACTTTATAGAATTTAACTACTGCAAATAACACTATTGTACTTTAAGACATAAAAGGAAAGAAATTCTTCTGAAAGTACAGAATGAAACAATCCAAGAAGTTCCAGTTAATTATTACCAAGATAAGAGGCCTTCAAAAGTCCCCCTTTTTGTAGTAAATTCTGTAAGATCCTCTTTACTATCTTGAAATGAACTCCCATGGTAAAAACCTAACCCCACAAAGAATTTTAAAATAATAAATATTATATCTTACCTGTAAGAAAAAGAAGGCAATAATTTATGTTAAATAATGTATTTCATTACGAATATATCTCAGACTTAACTACATTAGAAAACAAATCCCCATATATTACTATAACTCTTCTGATAAGAATCATCCAAACTATTTAGCTCTTTTTTTCAGTTTTAAGAAAACTGTAATTGTGGTGTACAGTGCAGGCCAAAGTAACATCTAACATGCAAACTTCTGCATCAAAACTTTATCACATGCACACAAAAGAATCTGTGGTCAATGAGCAGATACAGGTAAAATGTACCTTTAATCGAGTAAGGCACAGGGTCATATAAGAAATGAAACATTTTTGTAATAAATAATGGAATTGCTTTCTCTTTCATCAAAATACTGTATTAGTGACACTTTTCTCCAGTCATTCCCTAGAGTCCTCTTAGGGTTACAGCCCACTGATTCCCTGCCAAGAAACCTCATCAACACTAGTCTGCATGAAAGTTTCCATGGCTCAGATAAATGCTTTTGCTTTATTTTCTCATTACACTTTCAGCTCTGCTTCATCACAATGACACTATCTGACCAGTCAGTTTGCAATGGAAGTTTATTTTAACAATATTTGCAAGACTGCAGCTGCAGCCCTGCAATCCCCCATCTGCCATGTAACACCCACAGCCGCCACGGCTACCAAGCAACACTCCTCCTTTCATAAAACGGGAAACATAGATGTGGAAGTGCTCTGCGACAGCAAAGCCTGTTGTGGTTATTTTTCTTTAAAACATTTAGGGGCTCTGCTAAAAGAAAAAAGAAAAGGAAAGTACAGTATCATTTTATAATCATATTTAGGACAATCATAATTGAAAGGGGAAAACAACCGCTCTTCCATGAGCTGAGCTGCTTCTATTTGAAGAAGCAAGAAAGACCTGCAAAGGACATTTCTGGTTCTCTTTCACACCAACTCACAGGCAATTTGGGCAGTTGGAGTTTGTAATTCCCTACTTATGCTCTCTCAAATGTTAACTGTCATGTGCTTCTCATAAAAACAAGGGTGAGAGTTGGAGCCTGAAGACACTGGTTTCTGAATCCGTCCAATAACGGACAGAGTCTTGCGCACGTTGCTCCACTCACACTGAAAGGCCACCTAATTCATTCTCCTGACTCTGAGCACTACGTCAGCTATACAGAGGAGTCTCTCTTCCATCTTCAAATCTACACAATTGCCCTTGTCAAAGGAAAATGAGAACCTTAACAATTACCAGAGGATGCAAGCTAAAGAAATCCTCTTTAATTAAATTGCCTGAGTGGTTTAATTAAGAAATAATTTGGGGCCCTAATATAACATCTTTTCATGGTAAGTCAAGTTTGTTCAAATCGCTAAGGTATTTTAAGCAAATTCTATACTCACTAGCCTAATATGTCACTTTTTATTTTAAAAACCATTAATTCACAAGCCATTTTCCGGTACATTGCTATGCATTAATAAAGTTTTATTGTATCAAGCAACTTCGACATTACTCTGCATCATGTTGCTAATAGAAAAAAGCCACTGTTTATCACAAATCACTCAAAGAATAATGACAAGTAATATTTTTAAAAACCCATTGTATTTTTAAGGAATTGTTTTATCACATAAGTAATAGCATTCTAAAGTGCAGCTATTATTAGAATATAACTCACAAAGTTTTTGCCTGTTTGCTTGACATTTTTATAGATGCTAGCTCATACATGTAGTTTAAAACTTCCCATAGATTTCCATAGAGAATTTCACATTGGTGGCATTACGTTAAGTCCAAGCACAAGCCCAAGAAAGAAAGAATTCTAGAAAATTCCAGGTGTTTAGTTTATGATTGTCTAGACCTAAGACTCCCATTGCAATACAAATGATTTTTTTAAATCCCATGTTACTATGGGATTCTATTGTAAAAATATATATATATATATGCCTTTTTTTAACATACAAAGCCAGATGTAAAGTTCCTATTTGTGTACCCCATCACCACTCCATATCCCAGTCACACTACTCTGGCTCCCAACTTTCCTGGATCATTTACCCCATACATAAACTAGGAATGGCTCCCACCATAATTATTGTACATTCACAGTCTGAGTTACATTGGGATTAATGAAATATTTATATTCATTCCAGAGGCCCTGTCTGGAAAGTGTATAATAAGGCAAAACATATGTGAGCTTGCTGCCACATGGTACAAGTTTGTTATGTTAAAGTCATATCTAAATTGGAATATAAATCCCCTCAAGCCAATCAGATGATACTTCCCATCCCTCTCAGTCCCTGAGCCAATGATGTGTGGGTGGGGTGAAATTGCCAACTTTCTAAAGTTAAAAAACCACATCTAGATGGTGCCAGCATCTAAACCCAGCTATTACTTGTAGGGGAAAGTCTGGGGGCTTCTGACCTTATCTCTGTGGTACCTAACAAAGACTGAGTTATCTAATGCATGTAAACATCAGACATCAGATCTCACTTTTGGAGAGCATGGCCCGGGTGATGGCTCATGGCCACTTTACCTATCTGCTCTATATTAGTGTCCAAGTTCAATTCCTAACCTGTACCTTAATCGTCTCTTCCATAAAGTTGATCTATATAAATCCCAGCTCTGCTCCACTTCCCTGTCTAACTGCATGGCTGTCTCGAACCGCCACTGCTGGAGGTATCCAGCACTGGACGTTCAGCCCACTTAGACACGTATTTGTCAGCCTCTCAAAACTGTGTGGCAAAAATCCCAGATGCCTTGGACTTCAGTTTCCTAAGTAAGCCTCAACATATGAAACGCAGCACTTAAGGCGCTATAGCACTTGCAGAGCTGGTGTTTTAGAGTCATAATTTGTATTATATGAGAGAACTGGGGATGGTTGGCTTTAGAGAACCACCAGTCCATAGCCAGGAGTTCTTCCATTTCCAGATCATAATCAAGTTGTCTGCTCCATCTCTCTCAGCCTGTATCTTCTCCTTAACTCCTCTCCCCATCAGAGGTAAAACATCTCAGCAACACATTTTTTAAAGACTCCTTGATATTCCTGTTTCTCCTTCCAGTCTTGTAAATCAAAAGCAATAGGCCTAAAAGAGGGTCTAGATCAGGATCCAGGGTCTCCACAATCTCAAAATGACATAGTACACATTAGGAATGAAGGAACCTAAAAAATTTCAAATTCAAGTTTAGGTGCTGGAGTATTAACCTACACAGTTCCTTTGTAGGGGCTAACATATCACAGAATATTTGACCTTATAACTCACACTCAGTGTACATAATTCCATTATGTTCAACCTCACACAAAATGCCAACTGGTTATGTTCCAGGAATAACAGAGATAGAAAAATGAAGTAATAAAATATGAATTTTAGGACTACCTTTGGTGCTCAGGCCAGTCTATTTGGGACTTGTGCTTGACATTAAACTGATCATATGGTCAGACTGGCTCAAGGCTTCTGAATTCTGAGCTGAGAACCTTGAGCCCATTACTACTTTGTTATTCTCTTGTATATTAGCCTCTGAAAAGTGTGACTTTTTAAAAAGTGGGGTTTTCATGGAATTAAAAAGTTATTGTGAAGATTTATCAGGGACTTTCTAAAAAGAAATATGAAAGGATACACAGGAACTAATAAGAATGGCTGTTTATGCACACCCTTGAAGCAAAAGGAAAAAATTTAAAAATAAAAGAATGGCTGTTTATAAGCAGTGAGGTAAAAGGGGTAGAAGAAGCCAGGGATGATTACGAAATGAATCTTAGCACCTTTTAATAAAATTTTAATTATTTTTAACCATGCAATTATAGCACCTATAAAAATAGGAAAAATAGCTAGCATGGTAACTGGAAATGGAAAAAAACCTATAGAGATGATACATGAACAAAGCTGGAAAACTACCACTTTGATGTAGGAAACTTCTGTCCTCCCCACCTCTAGTTCTCTTCTTTCCTTGGATAAAGCCAATTTTCTAGTATGATTTTTCTTAGCCTTTTAGGGCAGTTTCAACACATTTGACTGTTCCTTTCAGGAAGCCTTCTTTTGGCCTGGACGTCATGACACATCTTTCTCATCTTCTTCCTGTCTCTCTGGCAACTGCTCCATCATCTCCCTCTTGGATCCCTTCCCTTTTTACACCAAAGGCTGGAGACTGTACTTCCTGAGGACCCCAGGGTAAGCTCTCCTCTTCCCAGTTTACATTCTCCCCCTAAGTCTCATTACTCAGTTGGCTGGAATTACCACAAACACGCTTCCACTCTAAAACTATATCTCCAGTTGAGATATACCTCTTTGATGTATTTTTTTCCCTTTTTCCACAGAAAAAACATCTTATAATTCTTTGCATTCTCTACATTATCCAGTATAACATCTAATACCTAGTAATGGATCTGTAAATAGTCCAGTTAATTATTTTAATTTAGCCTAAGCCACTCTTTTTTTTACTCATAAGCCAATTAAATAGGCCAGCTAAAGATAGAATTTTGGGAAGCAAAATATATAACGGAACAAAAGACATTTTTTCTCTGTAATATAATACTTACAGTATCATTTAAGGGGACTTAAGAACAACACTGTTGCCCATAATTTATAGCATTCATTCACATGGCCACTTCAGACTTACTGAATCAGAATCTCTGGTTACAAACTTGAGAGCACATGTTTCCAAATATTCTCCACGAATTTCCAGTACTCAGGTTTATAAACATTACTCTATGCATCTCCCTAATTGACAGATATGGTCACTCTCAGAACAAAGGTCTTTCTAATTCCTCACCTATTACCCATACCTAAAGTTCAGAAAGAGAATAAAAATGGATGATTAGGGAGGAGGTAAGTGAAACAGATTTAAGAACAATTATTCAATATAATTCATTTGTGTTCAATACTATACTGAAAGGGTATAGGAAGAAGGATTAAATGAAGTCTGTTACACAGAAATTATTCTAACTAGAAAATTGGGTAAGTAGAAGGGATAAAAATGAGGAAGAATAGGGTTATTAACAAATGAGCTCAAAGAGGATTAAAAAAAATTAAACATAAGGGTAGTTTTCAAGTTTTAGAGGTTGTATAAGCTGTCTGTATTTATTCTTTAATGTACCTAAATTCATCTGCTAGTTCCCTGTTGGGAAAATGTCTCAAGTTCATGGAGTCCAAATTAAATCTCCTTACCATGACCATAATTTCTTATAAACCACCCTAGAGATGTAGAATATTCCACATCTGCACTAAATGAGAAACAAACCACCATTATTTGATGTCACATTAAAAGCCAAGTAGTTACTACTAAGCTATAGCATTTTGGTTACATGAGTTATTCAATTACTATGGAGACAGTTAAAATTTTCCCCATTTTGTTTTCTTGCTTTGCTGTATTCTTTGCTTTTTCTCCATATTCAGGAATAAAAATCAATTTCATACAATGACAATTTGTGGCATATCTAAAACAGCTGCGGCTTAATGATGTAGTACTTGAAATCCCCCAAATTATGTGAGTTGGAAGACTGAATTTCTTGGGAAGCAATAGCAAAAAAAAAAAAAAAAAAAGAAAAAGAAAAAGAAAGGAAGGAAGGAAGAAAAAGAAAAAAAAACCAACTCAGCATGAAAGCCAAACACGTTCCCTAATGAGGCTTTTGATGAAGTCATACATTCCTCTTTATCTTTTCTAAGTGAAGTCTCCAACTAATACATTTGTCACAAAGAGAGAGAGAGGTCAAATTTCAACAATTTTTCAAAAGCAGTAAATTGCATTAACAATTTAATCTATTCTTATATGTAATTTGAAGTTGTCTAACAAAATTTAGTGAGAGTATGTCTGATTATTTTTTATAATTGCTCTGGCTGAATTACATAGCAAATAGCCAAATATAAACATTTCATTTAGATTTTGGCCTTTTCAAGATTCAATACTGCGTGAATTCATTTTTTCTTAAGAGCTGCTGCTAAAGCAAATAGCTGCAAAAATATACCAGTTAAAATATTTGGTTTAAACAGATCAGTGATAAGTTTCATGAGGTGAATTGATATTATATACAGCTGTAAATGCCATTAGTATTACTTCAGGCAAACTTGGCTATGATCAAGCAACTTCTGGGAATATCGTAATATAATGCGTGCAGTATTCACAGACTGAAAAATGCAGCAAAATCATATGAGAGGCAAAAAATCATATGGCAAGAAAAGCCTGTTATTTTCTAACACCATAAGCTTACCATGGTTAATAAGAATGCAACACTTCATTAACCTCAAACTACTGTGAGCTCCAGGGTTTGAAGTAACCAGTAAGAAAAAAATAATTGCTATGCTGCTCAAAGTATTCCAGTGTTACACTGAAATTATCTTTGCATGATGATAAACCAGTATATTGATTTGCTGGGCAGGAAGGGCGAATACCACATAAATCCCATGGCTATAAACTTGTCCCTCAATAATGAAAGATTACAAGGCAATTAGCAAATTCACTGAACTTTTGTCATTCCAATTTAATTGTTTATATAAGAACTTCTTGGGCCATTAAATTTCTTTAGCACACAAATTCGTACGTATTAAGCGTGCCTATGATAAGAAAGGTCAATCTTTAGGAAACATAAAATGTACATGCAATTTTGACAAGCATAACTGAAAAATTAATATTGTTAATAGTATGTGCAAGTGGAAAAAGTACGAGACATGGGTCTTGCCTTCTGAAAGCTTTTGAAATTTTTATGAGGAAAATCTATTGATACAATGGTTAAATAACGTAAGTTAGTAGATAACTGGGTTAACACCTCTTTGGGGTTGCTTTGTATTGATTTTAGCAATTCTTAAAACGTTTAGTATATTATTCCTGGCACAGTGTAGGAACTGAATAGGTGAAAGCTAGAATAGGAGCACAATGTTTATGTGACAGAAAATAAGCACAAGAAACTTTTACAGAATGTTGAGATCAGACATGGGGTGTGTTGTCAAGAAAGACTTTCTAGAAGATAAAGTACTTCAGTAGAAGGGCATTCTGGGGTAGAAGGAGAAACAAGAGAAAGAACACAGTAATGAGTGTACTAATAAGAAGCTGAGGAAATGAACATGAGGCAGAGTTAACAAAACATGCTATGACTTTAGAAAGCCCCAAAGGCCAGGCTTAAAAATCCAGATGTTATCAACAGGCTAGGGGGATCTCTGAGAGTTATTGGCAAACATCACTTTTAAGGAAGATTAACCTGCCTTTGGTGAGCCAGATGGAGAAGAAAAAACAAACATGTTAAATGTTATCATAGCAATCTAGGAAAAATTGATGACACACTAGAGTTAGGTGGTAAGTAGTGGTAATAAAAACTGAAATTGGAGACGTTTCAAAGGAAAAATTAACAAAGCTTGGAGACTTAACTCCACATCAAGAACAGAAGAGTGAGTAGAGTTAAGAATAATTCTAAAGTTTCCAGGGTAGAAATAAGGAGAGCATGATATAGAGAAGGCATTGTGACCAGAGAAAGAGGTGGAGGTAAAAGAGATTTTGCAGACTTAGAATTGATGCCACTTGGCACTGAGTGGACACAAAAGATGAGGGAGGAGGAAAACTGAAAATGACTCCAAGATAATTGTCCTTGGTTCCTGACTGTTGGTTGATACCAATAACTAAAACTGGGAACACAGAAGAAAATTAGGCTTTGGAGAGAAGATGAGGCACTGACAGGACACCCATTTAGAGAGATCCAGGAGGAAGAGGGAAATTAATGACTTAATATTATAAAACTCTATAAAATTCAAATGCTAAGATATGTCCATATCCTTACCCACTTCTAAAAGTAAAGTGCCTAAAATTCAACCATCTTAATGAAATTCACTATCTTCTCCTTTACCTTGCTTTTCTGTTTGTATTCCTTATCTTCAAGGATGGCAACACCTTACAGAAACCTGAGTGTGATTCTTAACTCCTCCTTTTTAACCACTGAATTCCTTCTGCCTTCTAACCCTTCAATCTTTCTACTTTTCTCCATTCCCTTTATCACTGTCTTATTTCAGGCCATCATAATTTCTTATCTGAAATATTAAACTGTATTCTGTCTAAGGGAAAAAAAGGAAGATTATCTAGCATGCTTTTATACTTATAGTTTGTTCTATTTGTTTGGCCTAAAGCATATATTTTTTTAAAACTTTCAAATACTTTCTGTATGAAGTACTTCCAACAACAAAGGCAAAAAAAGGAAAAGCTGTCCCAAGAATGTGTCCCCTTTAAGTCTGCGCCTCATACCACAACGCAAAAGATAAGGTGGTCCCCAATGAATCAATCTCCGTAACTGGCAAAAGTTATTGCAAATCTAAATGGAAAACTTAAGGCAGTGAAAATAATCTGGTGAGGCTGAGAAAATTCTTCACAATCTCCTTCTTCAGTTTCAGCAAAGGTAGCACCTGAGAGAAAGTGTAGTCAGAGTACATTTTTTGGGCTCAACAAACATGTCAGCCAGAGCACTCAACTACATTTACAACAAAGCAGTATCAGCAACATTCTTTACTGCGAATAAACAATGGGCTCATTCAAACAGGCACAAAAAGATCCTGGAGAACTGAAGCTGTTATGTCTCCAGAAGTGAATTTTTAGAAAGTAAAGGATTACAGTGAGTTAGAAAAAGATAAAGATTATGTCACAGAAGACTGAAACTCTAGTGATGGCTTTCTACAACTGACATAGTATACAACTAAGAAATGTACTCTAAAACATTTGTTCCAAAAAACTTAATAGTCCCTGCCGATATAATTTATTCATATATACTACAGAAGTAAAAAGCCATTAGAAATAATAAAGAGATGGCATGTGGACTTTAATCTTGGGGCTGGAACCACCATAAACCTGATGAAGGTAAATGTGAAATAACTCTCAGCTGCTGCCAACTATGGTGTGTGTTACACAGCACCTCGAGGGCTCTAACTGGTCCCTCTTTGCTCTCCTGAATTACCCCATTGTTGAAGTCAACAAATCCAGGAGAGAACCCAGCACCACAACCAAAACATACAAAAAGCTTTCAGTTGCAAATATCATAATACATTTGGCTTAGCTGTCACAGGTGGCTGCAGATCACCGTTTCTCTGAGAAGGAAAAAGGAAAGAAGGCTTTATCAACCAAGGTGATTATAAATATTAGTGAATAATTTTGGAATGCAGGGTCAAAAAGACCGAAATGTTTACTTTTTATTTAAGGATCCATGGGCTTCTATTGCAGGTCCAATTTAATCAAAGACAGTGGATTATTCAGAAACAAGCAATTGAAAACTGGTATGAAAAAGAAGGAAGTGAGAAATCAGTAGCAAATAAACAGCAGCTAATGTCCCCATAATCTAAAATGCATGACAGAGAATCCTCTGGACTCATCCAACTATTAGTTATGCAGGCTTCTATCTTTTCTCTCTAAAAAAAATCTTCTTTAAAACAATGTGCATATTAAGAAAGAATTTAAAATACAACAGAAGAGAAAAAGAAATGCTTCATATGGTACCCCATAATCCAGTGTTATCAAATAGAATCTAAAAGATTATAGGCAATGCAAAAGGCCATCAGGTCACCTGCTTTTAGGAAAAACAATATCTGAAACAATAGAAATAATATCTAATCTTAATAATAATTAACATGAATTCTACAGCCTCTTTTGGTAGCCTGTCACAGTGTGTAATAACCCCCCATTTAATTCACAAATTATAGTTAACTATTCTCTGTTGTTCCAATTTAAGCCCATTTTCTCCATTTGATTTCTGAGATTAAGTGTAGTTTGCATCAACATGATATTTCATAAGCTCGAAGGAGTTAGAAGGGGTTAATCATCGTACCTAATTTTATGAAGACAAAATAAAGTCCCAAACCTTTTCAACTTTACTCTTAGGACCTATTTTCTATTATTTTCATCATTTTTGTTATTCTTTACTGAAACTGCTCAAATTTTGCTACATCCTTTTAAACCAAATCTATTCCACTAACAAAAAATGGATCCAACTATATCAAAATCAAACAATGAGAAAGATTGTTAATAACACCAACTTATTTATTGTATAGTCCTCTACTTTTCAAGCCATTTTCACGTTTATTTTCCTCTTTTAAGAACCTTTCAAGTTAAAAACAGAAAATTGAGATAATATTCCTGATTTTGCAAATGATAATACAGGGGCAAAATGCTCATATTTTTTCTTTTAAACTTCAATTACAGAAAAAACCGTACAAGTGCCCATAAAGAGCAACAGTTAAGGTGGTAGAGGAAGCAGCAGGGAGAATTCACTTCAGGTGGCCTCACTCTTTTTAGTGAACAGGAGGTGAGAATGATGGATAAAGTGTGGCTTTCAGGACTTGAGGAGAGAGGAAACAGTTTAGAACAGCCACTGGGGGACCCTGCCGGAAATTAGCCACAAACAACTAAAAAGCAATAACTGCCTCATTTCCCCCTCACCTAGCCTAAGGCTTCTTTTGATTTTTCTCCTTTTCAGTCAAATTTTGAAACAGAGACTCCAATGTATTATTCATCTTCTGAGATAAGTGGAATTTTAATCTTGGTCAAACTAAAGAGTGATCCACTAAACCTTACTTCTGAATTACTTTTAAAAACCTAAGAAAATTAGTGAACAAGAGGCTTAGGTGTGTAAGAACAGAACTGGGGAGATTTATTAAGATGCAAAATGAAATTAGGAGTAGAAACCAAATGGCTTGCAGCAGCCAGTGCAAGGTAGAAAGTTAAGTGCAGGTTTATAAGTGATGCTTTAACAGTTTATTATTAGAGAAATTAGATGTTAGAACTCCCTAAACATCATTTATAAATTTTTCATTCGTTTGTGTTGTATGTTATATATTACTGTCCAAAATGTTTTAACTTTATAGAAAGCACAAGCAAGGGTATTTAGTGGAATGTGCCTGTTTTTTCTCAGCACAGTTATTCCAGGCAGAAATAAGTCTTACCACTCTGCCTATATTATCCTAATGAGGCACCACTAATTATCTCATAGCATACGCGTACTGCAAGTAAAAGAAAACTCAAGGGGAATTTAAGTCTCTCTAGAATGTAATTTGAAATCTCATTCCCATAAGTGATGGAAATATCACAGAAGAATACAATAATGTAGTTTTAAAGAAGGCAAAGAAGACCTAATTTAGCGGTCTCATTTTTTATACACATTACCGTGACGGCACAGTAGCAAAATTTCCATGCCTCTTACCTATGTAGCAAAAACATTTTTAAAATAGGGTTCTAAGTTAATGAAATTGTGTAGCAAATGGAATACTTAAAATCTGTCTTAAGGGAACATTTCTCAGCAAAAAAAAAAAAAAAAAATACTTTTAGATCTACCAGAAAGATAATAATTCCAAAATGAGAGTCAGCTAAACTTGTTTATTTCGATATGTGCATTATTTCAACATAGAATTTATTTCAACATGTAAATGATGATAAAAGCACTGCATTTTGGCAGCTTGATATCTTTCTCCTTGTCTTGATCATAAAAAATAACATTAGACAACATATTGACTCAATTCAATATCAGCAAAATGTTTTACATTAGAATAAGACATCATGAGGTTCAAATTATTATATACCTGTGAAGCACAGGTATGTTTAACAGAAAGATATTTTGATACTGCATGATAAAGAAAACTGACACACTGCCAACAGTCTAAACATAAATGAATCACCGTATATTTGTTATTTTTCAAGACATCACAAATGAAGCATAGCTTTACCAAAATTTGTTATTTTCATTTGATGAGACTAAAAATGTTATAGACACCTTAACACAAAAACAAGATCAAAAAATTTCATTCTTAAATTCATTTGATATAAGTTCCCTCTCTAAAGAGACATGCCCTCTGACTCTTCTAATAAGGCATATCAGTTTCAAAAAGTAGTAGCACAAATAGGAATTTCAGGTTATTAAGCCAAAATTTCAAAACAACCCATTTCCTGCTAATGCATGTATATCATGGATTTCCCTAAATGCTTCTTCTTTTCCCACTCTTAACCCCACATCTTCTGAAAAGTCAATATTTATGGTATAACCCTTAAAGTTAAATACTGAAGTATAGGTGTGTATCATGTACAACTAGACTGAAAACTCCCTGGAGGCCGTAAGAGTATACGTGACTACCTGCCTTCCCTGACATCACCTTCCATCTGCGGCCAGACTGACATTAGGACCCTCTCCCCACCAGTGAGTGAGCCTAGAAATAGTCTTCTGTTCCCAAGGAGGTACTACATGAATTGCCATGTATTCTGCTCTCTAATTATACAAAGGTCCTATGTAAAGAGTTGTAAATTCTATTTGCACCACCCAGTGTGAGTGGTCAGCCTCTCAAACTGGCCCTTCAGCACAGGTCCTGGAAGTCTTACTGAAAACAGTTTAAAGAAACAATCAATTTTTAAATTATTATTTAACATAATTTAAATATGTTAAATAATTTAAATTTTATATTTAAATTAAATTGAAATAGTTTAAATAATTATTTTAAATTATTATTACAACAACTAAAATAAGATATAATAACAATATGTAGTTAACATTTTTGATGTGCCATAAGTCACTTGAGAGTGATACAGTACTCCTTACGGACACGTCAATAAATATTCAATTATCCCTATTTCAGTAAAGCAAGTGTCAGTTACAAGAAACTACAAATAAAAGAATACAGAATGAACCACAGCCTTTGCCATATGAATATCAACAAGTACATGCTCATATTTTAGAGTGACAATTGGGTAAATGCATACAATATTTAGGGAGGCTATAAAAAAGCAGCACAAACATTCATAAGAAATGAAAACACATTCTTCTTCTCAAATTTGCCAAATAATCCTACACTTACATTGTCAAAATGAAATATAACAATAAATGAAATAAAACTGAGCTCTCTGGAAGACTTTAAATTCTGCCAATGCAAGTTTCCAGAAACATGATTAAAATCTTTTTTTTTCCCCTCCGGAGATTAAGAGCGGAAGGGTTTCTCCTCCTATTTTTCTGCATGACAGAGTCTTTGCAGATTATAAGCAGACACAGGGGATCATTCTAAATATCTTGGAGAAGAAATCAGCATTTTGAGACTCGTCTACTAATGTATGTCATGACCTCATGTGCAGCTGGCCTACTCTCCATGCTCATTACTACCGAGATGACCTTAGTCATGCATTTCCCTCCTGTTCCCATTCCCAAATGTTCACATTCTTCCTTCAATCCCAGCATTTCCCAAACTGTACTCTGCAAAACATTAGAGACCCAGGAGACATTAAATGGATATTTCTGTCAAATAAGTTTGGAAAGCGTTTCATGGGATATCTCCTCTCAGAAATCACAAAATATTGTTTGGGGCAGAAGAAGAAGGTCAGCCTTGAAAGACTGAAGAGGGAGATTTTATTCAGCAGGCAATGTGAGAAGTGTAGAGGATTTTAAGCAGGGGAGAGACAGGATAATCTCTTTGGCAGAGAATGCATACATCGCTGGGAAGATGGTATTGGGGGAAAAAAGTGAATGGAAAATAATCATGCAAGACAAGCCAGGGTTGAGGCGGTAACCATAGAAAGAGAGAGGAGACAGCAGAATGAAAAGTGAAAACTGGATGTGGCAAGAGGGAAAAGATGGAGATAAAGATGGCCTAAGTTCTCCATGGTCACTATTTTCTCAATAAAATAGAAGGGGAGATAACCTGAGTTGAGGGAGAAGATGAAAATTTTAATAGCTGTGAAGAAAATAACAAAGGTCAAGTTTTGGATCAACTCCTTTGGGCAATCAGGAAAGAAAGCTGATTGCTTATAACATAACTGTTTAACATCATTCGTGGAGCCATTCCTGACCCTGCCCTGTTATCTTTGTGTCTCCAAATATTTCATAACACTTTTTTTGATACCTCCCTATGATACTTTAAAATCTGTGCCATAGTATTACTTGTATACTTTCTTGCCTTCTTCTTCTAGATTTTTAACTACTTGACTGGGGAAGAGAGAAAGTATTAGGTCTTGTGTGTCACCTTTCATAAAACATGCCATATAGCAAGCATTTAAAACATCCATGTGAAATTTAAGGTACAATTACATGTCATTAAATATATGTAACCTTGATTCAAAATCCATCTTTCCCCATCGCACCCCTAACCCAGCTTATTTCAAGATTTTGTCTTTGTCTTGGGTTTTCAGCAGATTGAATATGATGCGCCTAGGTGCGGGTTGTTGGTTGCTGTTTTTGCTTGTTTGCTTGCTTGTTGTGATGTTTCTGTTACCTGGTATTCTCTGAGCTTCCTGTGTCTGCAGTTTTGTGTCTGTCGTTAACTTTGGAAGGTTCTTGGGCATTATCACTTCAAATATTTTTCTGTTCCTTTCTCTCCTCCTCCTTCTGGTATTCCAGTTATAGGTAGGTTTATGCCTTCAAAAATGCTCTATTCTTTTTTTCCTTTATTCTTTTTTTTTTTTATTTCAATTTGGGAAGCTTCTATTGACCTATCTTCAAATGCACTCATTCTTTCCTCAGCCATGTCAAGTATACTGATGCATTGAAGGTATTCTTCATCTCTGTTAGTGTTTTTGTTTTTCTAGCATTTCCTTTTGATTCTTTCTTAGAATTTCCATCTCCATTCTTACATAACCTACCTGCACTTGCTTGCATGTTGTCTATTTTTTCAGTTAGATCCCTTAACACATTAATCACTGTTATTTTAAATTGTCTGTTTTATGATAATTCCAACATCCTTGTAAACTCTCAGTCTGGTTCTGATGACGGCTTTGTCTCTTCAGATTTTGTTTTTTCCCGCCTTTGAGCATGCCTTATAATTTTTTGTTGAAAGTGGACAAGTTGTAATGGAAATTAGGAATGAGGTAAATAGGCCTTTAGTATGAAGATTAATGTTCAGTTGGCTATGTGCTGGGCTATGTTCAATGTCTGCTGTAGCTACAGGTGTAGCATCAAATTCCTCCAATGTCCTTGTTTTTATCTCCCCTTTTGACTTTGGGCTTAAGTACTCAGAGGGAGTCTGTGTCTTGCAGTGCATTTAGTTGTAATCTGCTGTTATTTTACTGGAGACGTGTCAGTGTGGTGGTAAAGTGTGGACAAAGAGTAGCATTCTATAATCTCTAATTAAATCTCTGTCTTTTAGTGAGCCTGTGACCTTTATGAGTGTTTATTCATGAATAGGTTTTTCCCTACTTTGTTCAGTAAGGCCAGAAGGCTATAGAGAAGAATGAGCCTAGAGAAGAATGTTCTACTCCAGAGGCTCTTGGACAAGGCTCTGATAAAGTTTTTCACCCTGGAGAGTAGACTTTTTATGGAAAAGGCTCCTGGTATATTTTAGAATGATTACTTGTCTTACTTTGGCTGCCAAAGCCAAAAAGCGATCATTCTTATATCATCACTGTGAGAACCTGGTGGGCTTCTTACAGGAAAAGCCCAGGAACACTGGGTGGCAGGAGTTTCTAACTCGCACCCTAGAGTATATTCAGCAATTTCTCAAAATTCCTGTTTAAGTGCTCCTGCCAGTTTATGGCTCCAGTAGCGTCTTCTCCAGGTAATCAGATCTTGACTAACACTCTCTGGATGCACTGTCTCCAGAGTTCAGGGAGGTGGTTTACTTCATAACCTCAGTTTTCTGATGGGTCCAAGAAAATTCATTGATTTTTATCTAGCTCTTTCTTGTTATAAGGACAGGAGTAACAACTTCTAAGATCTTAAAATGTCAGAGCTGCAACTGGAAGTCCCAACATCCACTTTTTATATTAATCCAGTGTTAAAACACATAAACACACACACCATTCTTTCAGATCCCTATGCTTAACAAGTGCTAAGAGAAGAAAATGTATGAATAGAACACACTCAACGCTGCTAATGATTGATAGCAACCTAAGTATATTACAATGGTGCAAACCTAGTATTTTGAGTAAGAAGATTTAGCCTTGAAACCTTTCAAATGTAATGCATTGCTCATTTAACTTCTCTATTATTAATTCATTCAAATAGATACATAATCACTTTTTGGTCATAACATGTGGGTGTTAATAGTTATTATCATAATCCTAGCTAGCATTTTCATTTTAAAATAAGAGGCTGCAAGTGACAATGCTTTATATTTATGAATGCAATCACTAATGTTAAAAATTTCAGAAAGCCAGGAGAATCAATATTATTCTTTGTATAGTTAATTATCTGTTTAGTTTCTTTGTTTTCATTGCTTGTCTTTTCCTTCTTTCCCAAAATAAAAGCTCATTTTCTCAGGTAAAGTGAACATTTTTATATATATGTAACATACATATAATTTCTAGTAATGGAAATTTTCAAATATATACAAAAAAATGTTTGAAAAATAGGAAAAAATAATGGACTACTATGTACTCATAATCCAGCCTCAATAATTATCAACATTTTTGCCAGTGTTGTCTCATTTCTCCCTCCAACTTTTTTCCCCCATAATACTTTAAAGCAAATCCCAGACAATGTTCAAATAATTCAGTATGCATCTCTGCTGGATAGAAAAGTCCATCTATTGGGTAGGGTAACTTTAACATCTTTTGGGAGAGAAGTAAGCTTATTTTCCTGTGCTTGAATGTTTTTGTCACTAGTGTTGCCGTTTAGAAACCTAAGCATGAATAGAAGAGTGTGTGTGAATGGTGAAAACTCAAATGATCTAATGGGTGGACTGGATTTGGATAGAGTGTACCAATTCTCTTATCTGCCCTTCTACTCTCAATCTAAATAGCTGAAGAGGTAAATAAGCTAAAGACATTTCTCTTGAAGTAGGAATTCTGGGTAGGAATTCTGCAAATAGAAGCAATTCATCCAAGATGATGAAAGCAAAAGAGAAGCAGAGGCCATTTTCCTACACCCTTTTGGCTGCTTTAACTGCAAACAAAGACAAGGAAATGCAAGGTTTTCCACAGCAACACTTAACGTGGCACTCTCCAATTTTCTGGGTGTCAAGAGCCAATTATGACCACAGCAGAAGCAGTTTAATTCTGGCTTCCTGATTACCGGATTGTAGTTAAAGGGGTATATTCTCAACACATAGTTCCAGCAACCATCTTAGCCGTAAGTGGCTCTCGGGTGGATCAGTTCTGTACTCTCTGAAGTCATTCCAGTAGAACAGCCTAAAACCCATATTTTAGATCTTCCAACAATTTTATATGTACCTAATTCCCTTGTATTAAATATCTTCCTATTTAAAATACATGTAGTTTCTGTTTCCTGGACTGAATCCCAACTTACACACTACTTGATGTATCTGTGTAAGTCTGTGGAATTGACACTAAATGAATAACCCCCTTTATTATATGTGACAAACTAATTTTTCTATTTTACTTGTCGCATTTAAAGTCCTCTTAAATTTATATTTATTCTTTTAAATTTAAATTTCCATACTATTCTATGTTTATTCATTAAATTAAATGCTGATTGCAATGCTTTAAATCTATTTCATGACCACCACTGGGTTGCAAGGCTCAGTTTAAAAGACACTGCTTACACCATGGTCTTATTAAGAGAGCCGCCATGTTGCAGAATATCACAACCTCATTTACTTAATCTTCTTTTATTCCATTCTAGTCTTCATGATAGACAATCGGGAGTTGGTCCAGCTGTTATTTTATTGACCTCTATCTAAGTGGAAGATAGCACTCAGGCAAGCCTCCACATACCTAAGAAATATTTTTAAGAAATAAACACAAATGGAGAACAGAGAATGAGAAGGAAAAATGTGGTATGACTGACATTAAGGTTTGGGGGAAAACTACTCTTGATCTAAAAGAATGCAGGTTTTTTTCACAAAACCATTTTCTGAAAGCTTTCATTGACCAGACTTGATTTTGTTATTAAAACATACCTTCAGAAACCATATGCAGTGTTTGATTTTTTTTTCCTCCATCTACTCATTAGTCAAACAGAAATAAATCTAAAAGGGACCAAAGGAACTTTTAAAAACTAAACATTCTTAAATCTTGTTATATGAATAGTGAACTATATTCAGATTTTGGTTCTTGATTCCAAAACCAATAAAATCACAGCAAAATGTTAAACGAATCCACAGATCTCAGAGGATAACAGATCATAAAACTCCCACAGATTTGGCAAGGTGGCAGTCACTGACAGAAGGAGAAAAGATATATAAATATAAGCTAAAATTTCATATTTTTCTATCCTAAAAAAATGAGCTTTATGTAGCATGTGGAATTCTTAAATATAAAGTATTTTTCTATTTTAACAAATATATATAGCTTTAATAAGAACTGTATTTATGTATTATATAGTCTCTTTACCATAGGAAAAATGTTTTAATTAATTTGCATAATTAAAACTCAGTAGGCTTAAACTTGGATTTTAATATTTCGAATAGAAATCACTGTGGTCTTAAGCAACTAAGTACCGAGGATACCTTTGGCTGGCCACACAGGTATAATGACAAGCTGTATCTTTGACACCAACCAGCATGAAGAGTGGAATTACATCTGGAACCACAAAAGTCTGGGCCTCAGCTACACCAAATTTCAAATAGAAACAATAACTTCCATGCTACATATCTTGAAGGCCATATATCATAAAGATTGCCAAAGTGATCTGAAGAGAACAGATTGTAGAGGGCCATAGCTTCTAAGCACAAATAAAGTACAACAGAAGCAACAGGAGACAGGGATCCGAGGTTCAGGTTCAGGCATTTACCAGTTGGGGGACTGACTACAGATGAGCTGGACTAATCTGGTTGAAATAATTTAAGGTTCTTTTCCCAGCTCTATGATGATATGTAGTATAGAGCTCTATACTCTCTTAATACTGCTTTTATAACAAACCTAGGACATAGAAATCTATTATTATCCCTAAGACAAATTAAAATCATCACTTCATGAAAGGATTCAAAATAAGATTTCTTCAAATAGTTTTCCCAGAACTTTTATTTCTATTTATTGAAGGTAACACTTTATATATACCTTCCTAAAATGTATTTAATGTTATATTTAAGTTATACCTTCAACTATATCCTACAATTGCTTAGAGGGAAAAAAAGAAAGAACATATTTCCATAAAAGAAAATTGAAAACCACTTATAATGAATCTAGTTTGGGATACAGACATTCAAGTATAGTCGGAGTTGATACTTAAAGGGTCACACATAGGTTTAATTATAAACTTAATGAAATAGTACCTACGGGCTATCTAGAATACCACCAAATGCCAAAAAGATTATCAGTTTGATTCAATTTGCTGACTAAACAGAGAAATGAGATAAATAACATCAGAATGGTACTTTAAAAAAGTTTCTAAATATTTGGCTGTTTGTTAAAACTTTTTCTAAATATTTCTTATTTGGATTTGACCACTTATCTTGGAATTTTTGTTATCTCTATTTCACAGATGAGGAAACTGATGCTCTGACACATCTGCCCAATATTACTCTGCTGGTAAGTAAGAGAGCTAGAATTTGAACACTGAGATGTTGACATTTGAAAAAAAAGAGCACTGTGGCCAGGCTTGATGGCTCATGCCTATTATTCCAGCCCTTTGGGAGGCCAAGGTGGAAGGATCACTTGAGCCCAGGAGTTCAAGACCAGCCTGGGCAACACAGCAAGATCCTGCCTCTACAAAAAATCGTAAAACTTAGCCAGGCATGGTGGCACATGCCTGTAGTCCCAGCTACAGAGCAAGATCCTGTCTCAAAAGAAACAAAGAAAACAGAGCACTTAGCACAAGGCAAGGCACTGTATACAACAAAAAAGATGCCTACAGTGTTCCTAGATGAACTTAAAATTCTAACTAAAGGGCAAGTTCAGAGAGATAAATTAAGAAGAGTTTGAGTCTTTGGACCCTCCTTTTTGCTGTCATTACCATATTCACCCTACTACACAGGCAAGAGCAGAGTAACTGAATGAGCCCCGTGCCTGTATCAGCCATGATGCTCAGGCTGGGCCTACTGTCACTTTAAGACTGTAACATATAAACTTAGGAAATGTACCAATCATTTAATAAACTAAAATCCAACTAAAATTATAATATGTATCAGTTCTGATTCAGTAAAATATGCTTCAGATATAAGAAATCAAACACATGTCTAAAATAATTCTCCAAAAAACAAATAATGAGTATGCTAGAAAAGACATGCTTCAAAATAGGGACATGCTTCTTCTCTGGGACTTGTTAGATAAAACTCCCATTTAAAAATTAATTATAATAATCTCAGAAGTAGAATGTTGTAAGTTTGGTGTAACTAATAGTTCTTTACCAAACTTTTTTTTTTTTTTTTTTTTTTGGAGACACGGTCTCCTTCTGCTGCCCAGGGTGTTCAGTGGCATGATCATAGCTCACAGCAGCCTTGAACTCCTCAGAGCAGGAGATCCGCCTACCTCAGCCTTCCAAGTAGCTAGGATTACAGATGCACGTCACCATGCTCTGCTAATCTTTTTTATTATTACCAGCTACGTTGCCAGGCTGGTCTCAAACTCATGGCCTCCAGCAATCTTCCCGCCTCAGCCTCCCAGAGTACTGGGATTATAGGCATAAGCCACCGCACCTGGCAAAACTTACTAAGAAAAAAAAATTCATGTTACAAACACATATGGCTTCTTTTGTAATTACTTAAGACTAAACAGGCCTTTGGGGCTCCTCCCTTCGTTCACTGATGGTTAAACAGTTGAGTAGTATTTCAATATATATTCTATCTAATTTCTTAGCATTTTAGCATCATAAACTATTGCCTAATATCTATTATCTCAATCACAATTTCCCTAATTTTTATCCAGGAATTTTTTTCTAAATCAAAATCTGGCTTACTTCCAATAGGCTCAAAACCTGCACACATTCCCAGAATACTAGAAAGTTCCATTAACATAGGCCTTACTGACAACAAAATAACAATAATAACACATTTCAACTGATGTCTTTATGCCGCCTTTTAAAAACTGGCTTAGCTGTCCACGAAACACTTCCTCACCCTAAGAAAAAGACTTGTGACAGAACAGTGTGAGGAGGCAAAGTATTAGGTGCAGAGAAGACACAATGTTAACATTTATCAATGCAACAGTGTCTAGGATGTAGTCTAGCACTTACCCTCCAAAAGGCAAAAATTATTAAATGAAGCTCTTCAAACAGAAAGGCTCAGCTCTGACATATGCACCCAAAAAAGGAGCGCTATTTTCCTTGGCTTTTTAAAAATAACTTCTGAGAATTTCTTCTGAGACCAATCCACAAATACTTTTCACACTGACCTCCTTGTTTGTCCAAGCAGGTCTAAAGAGTGAAACCACAACGTTTGGTCAGTAAAACTGTCTTCCTGCTTCAGGCTCCACTCAAAGAGGGCTATTATGTCAGTGCAGCCCTGCTACAAACAACTTCTGTAGGTGTTTCATTTCTGTCACTAGGGAACATCTGTCTATGGAATTTGTTTGTATGTATTAAACAGGATGTTCTTTATGTAACAAGCATATTAGAGTAAAATTTATGAGCATATTCTAACAACATTAAACTTCATAAAAAGCACTTTTTCTTCAATCTCCACACCCATACTATTTAGCCAAGTAAACACACAATTCTTTCCTCTAGACCTAGGTTATCTAATATTTGTCCTATCACATGATGTCTAATAAAAACTCACCTAGATTAACTACATGTTGATATTTGCAATTACATGAATATATTAATAAAATATCTCGTGTTAATTTTAAATTTCCCTTCAGTAAAGCATGAGATTGCTATTCTAAATTATCCTGAATGTACAGTAAGCAATATGAATTCACTTTTATAAAAGAAAAATTCATTTTTCTTATTTCTGATTGTAAATATCAGCTAATCCAGACTAGGTTTTCATCTATGGGTAGCTGTTTTCTGGTTGTCCAACTCTGCATTACTAGATTGATCTATAATTATCAAAATATTCTCTAAAAGTATTACACATGATCTCTATGATTAGATATTCTTGATCTCTCTATAGTGTTCCCTTTTGAGGTGACTCTGAATCCCAAAAGACCAATTTATCCATAATCACAATACAGAATTTCAGTGACAAAAGAACCTTCTTTGATCTGATATGACCCTAAATTTATAGTTGAGGAAACTGAGACCAACTGAAAAGAAAATACTTTTATGTTACCCTAAAACCTAAATATATCGCACTAAATGGACCTAAAAGTAAATACATAAGCAGATCGTTCATGAAGCCACAGTAAAACATACATGAAGCAAATACATTAAAACACAAAATAAAGATGTTTTGGTCGGCAATGGACCACATATACAGTGGTGGCCCTACAAGATTATAATACCGTATTTTTATTGTACCTGTCTGTGTTTAGATATGTTCAGATACCCAAATGCTTATCATTGTGTTACAATTACCTCCATTCAATATTGTAACATGCTGCACAGGTTTGCAGCCTAGGGGCAATAGACTATACCACATAGACTAGGTGTATACTAGGCTATATTATGTAGGTTTGTTTAAGAACTCTCTATACGTTTGCACAATGACAAAAATCACCTAACAACACATTTCTTAGAATGTATCCCCATCATTAAGTGACACGTGACTGTAAAAACGTAGCTCTTTTGTATGATAAAGCTGAACTTACAAGTAGAATATTCTAAAAATAATATTTAATTTAAAATATCTTCCTTTTTTGATTTTGAGACTTAATTCACAATGACCTGCATATATTTAAAGTGTACAATTGATAAATTCTGATCTCTATACACCCATGACATCATCACTACAATCAAGAAAACAAACATTTCTACCAGCCCAAGAATTTCCTTGTGACCCTTCATAACTCATCCTCACTCTACCCCTGTTGCCAGGCTAACATTGATCTGCTTTATGTCACTATAGGTTCATTTACCCTTTCTAAAATTGAATATAAATAGAGCTATATAACATGTACCTTTTTGGGTCTGGCTTCTTTAAGTGTAATTATTTTGAGATTCATTGATGATGCTGCCATTTGTTCTTTTTAAACACTAAGTAGTAGTCCACTGTCTGGCTATAACACAGTTTATCCATTCATCTGTAGATGACAGTTGGGTCATTCCCAGTTTTTACTATTACAAATGAAACTGCTATCAACATCATGTACAAGTCTTTCTATGGGCATATGTTTTCATTCCTCTTGTGTAAACAGAATAACTAGGAGTGAAATGGTTGGCTTAGGGTACCCGCTTAACTTTTTAATATGAAACTGTTTACTGAAGTGATTATATCATTTTACATTCACATCATCTTCACATGCTTACCATTCTAATGGGTATATATAGGATAAAACTATGATTTTACTTTGTATCTTTCTGATGACAAATTATGCTGATCATCTTTTTATGTGATTATTGATCATTTATGTGTTTTATGAAGTATCTGTTAAAAAATTTGCCCATTATTTTTAATTGGATTGTTTTCTTATTAAATTGAAAGAGTACTTTATGTATTCTGAACCCAAGTTCTTTGTCTGATAGATGTTTTGCAAGGGTGTTCTTCCAGTCTTGCCTTTTTATAACACGACCTTGCTGTGTCATGCCCCAAGGGTACGCATTTTAAATTGTATGTCATCTTTTCACAGAAGTATAGTTTTAAGTTTTACATGTTGGTCTCTGATTCAGTTTCATTTTTATGTTTGGTATAAGGTAAGAGTTGATGTTCATTATTTTTCAGACAGATATACAGTTGATCCAGTGCCATTTCTGAAAAGATTTTGCTTTCCCCTTTTAATTACCCTGGTACTGTCAAGAACTATGAAGGATCTGAGATGTTACCGCACTTGAAAGCTACAAGTCAGCCTGCCCTGGCTTATGGCCTCCTTGACACTGGTAGAAGACCCAAGACACATGAATCAGAGACAAAGTACTGTATTACTCTCAGCATATTAGGCAACAAGAGCTTTGTATCTGTATTGGTTCCCCTTGCCTTCCAAATCCCACCAGGGAAATGTAAGAGGAAAGATTTGAGAAGGGCTGCAAGAGTAATCACTTTCTTTAACCTTTTAAACATGAACTGAAAATTTCCTTTTGCACTGATAGCAAACCAAACTAAATTATTTTTTAACTAATAAGCATAAGCACAAGTTATTTCCACATGAAAGAAAAGAGTATAGAAGCTAGTAACTGAAGATAAAAAAATTTCTTCTGCTACTTTACAATGGCAGTCAGCTAGGAGTCTCCTCAATGACTAGTAGTACTAGTCCTAGTAGTACTAGTAGTACCTGACTACTAATCAAGGAGCAGAGAAATCATATAGTTCCATGTTAGTTCAGGGAACAAAAACTAAGAAACATGAGTCAGGGAAGGAAACCACGGAACTGTATGTAACAGCATAGGGAGAATATACATGAAAACATGACTAAATAACTTTACCTTACAGAATTAAGGTTATATAAATGTCTCAGAATTATACTCTCATGCCCCTGTATATGCACATCAGTAAAACGATGGATCTATCAGTGAACCCCTATCCTTCAAATACAACCTTCAATTGATTAATTACTTACGCACTGAAAATGGCAAAGGCTCATGAGCTTATAAAATGGCAAAGTGGGTTGGGAAGTCAGGGTGTTTACATCATGAAGCCTGTTACATTTCCAACATCAGCCTCTTCCCCAATTCTAATTTTGAAGAATAGCATGAATTAAAAGGGGGCTACAACAACAACAAAAACCTCCAAGGTCTTGAATAAATCCTACTACATATACAGAAATAGGAGAAGGGGTGCAGAAGTCACCCTCTGGTAAATTAATTCCCTCTCTATGATAATATCCTACACTGATAGTCATTCAGCTTGAGGGGAAAAAAACTCATTTAGTCATTGCAGCCCAAACAATCCAATACTGAATGACTCCACTTTTTAAACTCATTACATATGAATGTAATCTACCGCCCCAAATTTTACCTGCTCAATGATCCTACTTCTGCCTTTCAAAAGAAGTTGGAATAATTTTGTGCCCATTGCCAGAAATTTTTCTTTCAGATCAAGCCCTCCAATATTGAGAAGTCCTATTCTAGACTGCTCATGCATTGTCCCCAAATAAAATGTCTTTTCCTAAAAGCACGATCACGTTCACTCTTACGGATGTCCAATTACTCCTTAATATACAGAGTCTAAAATGGAACAACTACTTCAAAGGCATCCTGAAGAGCAGATAACAGAGTTCAGGGGACTGCTTGGAAACTGATTTAGAAACCGTTAACTATTAAATACCATAAATCACTATTATTTTGGCAATTTTAGCAGGGTTTTTTTTTATTTTTTATTTTTTTATAGAAATGAGTTCTCGCTGTGTTGCCCAGGTTGGCTTCAAAATCCTGTCCTCAAGCGATCCTCCTGCCTCAGCTTCCCAAAGAGCAAGGAATGCCTGTAGGCATGAGCTACTGCGTCCAGCCAATTTTAGCAGCTTTACCATATTGTTGATTTCTATAAAACAGGTAGTTGACTAAACCATTTTACAGCGTTTTCTTGAAATTAAGTTAACTATTTTATGTATTTTTAAATGCAGGCATATACATTTATCCATATTAAATTATATTTTCTTTGTGATGACACAGGATACCAGCCCTGTAAGATATTTTTAAATTCTTATTTCTCTACCCAACATATTAGCTATTCCTTTCAACTCTGCATGGCCTAAAAACTTGTTTTGTGTATCTTCATTTAAGTCATTCATAAGAAATGTGGAACAGATTTAAAGAAAGAGCTCTATTTCCAAGCTGACGCTGATTCATTTAGTCCACTCTCTTTTGGAATCTTTAGCTCCCAACTGTGAATTAACTGAACAGTTGTTCCCTCTAGTAGAGTAGGTTTTAAATGCCAGTCCTCAAATAATTCCTGACTACTAGTAAATGTGTGATTAATAAATTTTAAGTGAAAAATATTAAGAAATTGGAAGAGCAGAAAAAGGAACAGTTTACAGAGAAAATAAAGATAAAAGAATAAAAACACATACATGGCAATTACTTTTCAAACATTATCATAGGTTTTAACTTAACTGTTCAGTTTAAAGTAAATCACAAAAATAAATAGCATCTTTACTTCCTCCTACAATCAGCAGCTTATAAAACAGATCACAATCTGCCAAGACTCTCCTATAAAAAGCAAGTTATACTTACTCTGAGAAAGACCAAGTGTGCCAAAATTTTTCAGATGCTTTTACTTGTAAGATAATCTAAAAATCAACGTTGTAAAAGAAAGCTCTATTGTAATTCCACATTTAAAAGTATAAAATAAATTTTGGTATGCTTAATTCAGATATTAATGTTTGGATGATTCTCATTTTAAATTTAACATAATATTTAGCACAAAGCATTCTGTATGTAATATGCTGATATGAAATATATCTTTAATGAAAGGCTGAATTCTTAAAGGCAGCATTGTTATCTTAAAGAAAGTACAAGCCAAGTGTAAAGAGAGTTCTATTTAAAGAGAAAAAAATTCTTAGACTGTACTTCTGTCAGGCAGAATCTAATTTATCGTATTTATCCACTTGCTATGTGCAATACCAACATCAGTGGTACTTGTGTATTTTTATGGACAGTAACATACACAACTAAATGCAGAACATCAATATAAGAATACTATTCCCTTAACAAATCCTCCTGTTTATCTCTAAATTTTAAATGTTATCTGTTACAGCAACAGAAGGCACAACCTGGCAATGAGCTTCTTTAAATTTCTCCCAAGCATCTCTAAAATATATATTTTTATTTCTACCAATGAGAGGTATTTAAAGATTATAATCATTCTGACATTTGATGAATTTATTCCTGTTGAAATAGTTAAAATTTTTTAAGAGTAGCATATAGAATTTTTTAAAACTATGTGCTTTGATTATATATATTTTAGGGTAAACCACAGGTGAAGGCAAGAAAAAAGCTGTACCAAGGCCTGCTTACCACATAAGGTATTAATCTCTCTTGCTCACAAAACGCTTTCATTATTGAGTAGCTACACTGAAAGACACAGACTTCAACTCAAATATTACATAACTTGACCCCCTCCTGCTGCTACAAATTCATTGTGAGTGGGATTCAATGACAGAAACCAAAAAGACCAAGTAAAACTAAAAGAACAAATTTCTTTAATTTAAAAGCAGAGATAATAATCAAACTTCAAAAAAAACAGGAGAAATTAAAGAATCATATCGCATTTATAGGAAGATATGAAATTTAATATCTGCAAAAAAGTCTTTGATAACATTCTTGGAATTGTTAATAGTTAAAACCCTCTGAATAGTACATATAGTGTAAGAAATGCTAAATAAATGTTTTTATAATATCTCTAGCATGGAAAGGTTCTTAATAATACAACTTCATTGAATTATTTAATACAGAGGTCCTCCATTTTTCTTACAATCAAATATCTGCTGCCCATCTGCCCATGCCTATAAAACCTGAGGGGCCACTTACCCTATCTGGCAAGGAACACTGCTGTCCTGGCTAAGCCATTCTGCCTCTATCCTCTTCTCCACCTGGCTTGGTATGCCATGTGCACTATTCTAGTCTCTCCACATCCAAGTAACCAGAATCTTTCAAACATTACCAATCTATGAATATATATTTATTTCCCTCATTTTGACTGATTCTCCATAATTCTGAGCTCCTCGCTACTTGGCCAACAATTCTAAGCCCTACCTGCTCAACCACTGAAGCTCAACTTCTAGAAGAGTTGTACAACTCCCAGTATTCTCAGGAATCAAAAGGAGCACTTGCCAAAGTCCAATAATTACTCCTGATCTCTACTTTTCATTATGGATCATCAACATCCAGCCCTGATGGGCCTAGAGAAGTGCTAATCAAAACTGGCACTCAAGAAATCCCTAATACCCAGACATTGGTAGCATCAGGAAGCCACCACATCTCTATGGCCAAGAGTTAAGAATACTAGCACACCTGGATACTAGAAAACAATGCTATAGTCCTAGACAAGAGAGTAGGCAGCAACCTCTTTAGGGAAAGAGTGTAACACAAAATCCATTCTCTTATTCTTCACTGGGCTAGGTGTGGCCATGAAATCAAGTTCTCACCAAAAGAAGAACAAATAGAACATGAGTAGAATTTAAATACATCACTTCCAGACCATTGCTTTCAGGAGAGCACTGGTACCTCTTCTACATTTTTACCTCTTCTACAGCTGGACAGCAGTGAGGTTTATAATGGACATGGTGACTCCATTAGATAGAAGGAGCTTTAATTCCTGAATGAACGTCCTGCCAACCTGAAGCAGCAAGGACTATTATGTGAATGGAAGATAACTGAACTGAATCATTACTGAACTGAATCATTAAATTTTAGGTTTGTTACTGCAGCTTAACCTACCCTAACTGACAAAGGATCCCACAGTAAGGTTGATTCCCTTTCATTTTTAAACATCAATTATTAATAGGTCATACTATTTATACTTAGCGTCGTCCTCTCAAAAATCAAAGGCCTAGCCAAATATCTTCCTATATAAACAGGCATTAAAAATGTTAAGATTTCACTTTATTTTCATTCTTATGTAAATAACAAATTGGAGCAAGCAGTTCGGATCTTTCAATGGGATTCTTGGTAAAAATTAACAAATAAGGCTATTGCAAGAACATTAAGGCACCAAAAAACTTAATAAAAATCTCTTACCGTAAAAATACCACTAAGCATTTTACAAAATTAAAATCTATACTCAAGATATTAAAAATAAGTCTAGATTATTATTTTTTTTAATTTCAGCATATTATGGTGGTACAAATGTTAAGGTTACGTTCATTGCCCTTGGCTCCCCCCGCCCCCCCTAAAAAATAAGTCTAGATTATTTTTAAGACAATTTCTATCTCTAAAATTGTATAATTCTGTTCAATTTCTTATGTATCTTTAGATGAGAATAATAATTTATGCCAGATCATAGGGGAAAAGCTAATTAATTTTTCTATTAGTATCTGTTCAATGGCGAAGAAGAATTCACAAATATAGTGAGCTGGTAAGGTTTATAGCACTTATTTATATGGACTGTTCTAAATATAGCCAGTACATTTTTCTAAACCAGAGATCTTAAAAAAATTCTATACTAACTTTTCTGGTAGATGTTGACCATAACCAGATGCTAGTATATATCAATCTTCATAATACAGATGGTCCTAAAATGATCTGAAAATTGAATTTTTGAAAATGAAATTAGATTTAAATTCACTAGGTAAGTTTGCAATTTATAATCATCCAGTGGATGATTTAGTGTTTTGAAATGTGAATAAACCTGTGTGATTCTGAATGGATTTCCTTAATATGTTTTATATCTGTGATTACATGTCTTGGAATTTTTAAAAATCTTATTTAAACTTTTATAAAAGCTCATTATAAGAAAAAAGTTCAACAGTAATATTCAAGTCATTATTTTTTTTTTAAACTATTTATTCTCTATAAAATGAATTCCTAAAGTATTCACAAATCATTAATTTTACTAAGTGTCCGGTGTCCTTAATAAATTGTAAAATGTTACCATATTTAGCCCAGTGGAGAAAACTATAAATAGGTTATATCATATAACTAAAAAGTGAAATAACAAGTAGGAAGAATTAAAAAATTAAAAAGTAAATAATTCACCTTATCAAAATTAAAAACAACTTTCATCAAAGTTACAATAATGAGCAAAACAGACAAAATATCTGCCCACATGGCGTTTAGAATCTAGTGGACTCACACCCAGTCAACAGAATGCCAATTAGAACATAGTTTACTAACAAAAGTGTATAGTTTTTCATAAAAATTACTTCCATCAACTTTTTTCTAGGATAATCAAAAATATTTACCCAGTTGATTGACAGAAAAATGTATTCCCTCTTTTCCACAGGGAAACATGCAACAAATCTTTGATAGGGTCCATGATCTGTCATCAGTGGGAAGGAATCATCATTTCTCGTGTGTCCTCCCCCTCACCATGGCAATGTGCAACAGCAAAGGTTGGATGAAGTGCATGTACCCATCTGTCAACAAGAGTATATTTAACCAATGGCTACAGGAAAGCAATATCTAAGAGGACACCAGGTATATTATGTACTACTACGCTGGACTGGCCCTTAATATAAGTTTCATTTAGGCAAAGAGTATCCAGAATTGCTATAATACTAACAAGATGGATTCCTATTCTTCCTTTCAGCCTTTAAACAGTTCCATATACATGGAACTCATTTAACAAATAACTATTCATAAATCAGTTAATTTAGAAATGTACAATTAAGTTTATTAAAAAGTGTAGCAGAAATAGGATAATGAAAAGTAAGCGTTCTTTAAAGATTTTTAAACACTTCTCACAGATTTTAAAAGAAACAAAATGTAACCCAGGTGTGTCCTCTCTCCCTCTCCTTCTAATAGCTTTTTTTTGGCTGTCATACTGTTTTAAAATAAATTTCTTTACAAAATTACCAGTGCTTGTGCTGTCATAGCTTAGCCAGAAAGTAAAAAGGAATGCTTTTAAACTTCTTTGGTTTGAAGTGATACACATAGATCTGTTCCATTCATATATTTTTCTGACAGACTACCTGATACTCTTGGCCCAGCAATTTTTTTCCTAAAATGCTAAAAAAACAGGAGATGGTCAACTTTTTACTCAAAATCAAGCAGAACCAGAAAAGCAAAAACAATCTATCATTCCTTTCTCTCCTGACAAGAAATGCCACCACACTGCAACATTCAAGAACAATGCTTCCAGTGCTGCACAATGGCCCATGTGTCCTGGTGCACAGGACGCAAAATCCAGGTCTTAACCTGCTCCCTTACTTTGACCCTTTAAAATAAGCATAGATGGGTAACTAAATGCTACAGGTTACTCCTTTTCTTCCTCTTTCCTCTTCTGACTTCATATGAAGATAAAAGAAAGCTCAACTGTACATTTCTAAGGCAGTGGTTTTTAACTTTGACTACACATTAGAATTAACTAAGGAACCCAATTAACCATGCCCACACCCTACTCCACACTAATAATAAATCAGAGCCTCTGAGGGTGAGATCATACTGGTAATTTTAAGAAGCTCCCCAGGGAATTCTAAAGAGCAGCCAGGGATGAGAACCAACATCACATAGGTCAAACAAACGAGGAGGTATCTGTCCTGTGTCTGGCATTGGGATTTACTTCTCCCTACTTCAAATTATTGCTGTGAAAAGTTACATTAAGATTAAAACCAGGGTTTCTCAGCAAAAGAGAAGACTCTTGTTTGAGTATCAAGGGACCAAAAAAGTGATATATTTTTGCTTCCTCATTAGAGAGTCTTCAAAATGAAGGAGTATCCCCTTAACAATATCATGTTTTTATACTCTACACAGTAGACTTTAATTTCTAAATGATTTCTCTTGTAATCAACAAGGAAGCATTTATTGGCTTCCTTGTTACAGAATGATAGTTTAGTTATAACTAACAGAACCCGGAAATTCTATTTCCTTGTTCATTTTAGAGATAAGCATGGACTACATTTTATGCATGATTCTCCATATTAACTGAGACATATAAAAAAAATCACTCTTAAGTCTTTCCACATCTTTGTGACTGTGAATTGTGCTGCAATAAACATTCAAGTGCAGGTGTCTTTTTTATAAAATGACTTCTTTTCCTTTGGGTAGATACCCAGTAGTGGGATTGCTGGGTCGAATGGTCATAACAGGCTTGAATCTGACTACTAAAAACAGGAGACAATTGTTCTCTGCAGCCACTAAGAATAACACCTTACTAAAATAATTTATTAAAGAATCCTAAAGAGAGGGTCACCTAAAGAAACAATCACCAAACATTTTTAAAAGGCAATTTTCTGCTGATTTATTCTTACACACTTTTTAAAAGACATGTCCTTTACAAGTGTCTGATAGACACTTGTCTGTAGCTTTTTTTCTAAACTACAATGGCACTGGCAACTCTCCAACCAGGAGGCCTCAGGATAAGGTTCCCATACGCACATCCACTGTGCACTATTGCAGCATGGCTATCCAAGGAGTTATAGGGCTGACCCTCCCTTTTGTAGACATGTCTATTAAGATGGAATGTAAATACAGAGTAAATTCAGATGAACAGTGTCATCGCAATGTAAGGACATTTAAGTGCTTTTAAGTATGTAAACCATATAGAGGTAAACTGGACACCCATACTGTGCCATTTAATTAACTAATCTCAGGTTGAAAACAAACCATGATTTGTTTCTTGGCCCCCAACTGCTATGTTTTGCCTAGGAGCTATTTCCACTTACACTTTTCTTTCCTGTTGGATTTTCCTTTAACGCTGAGTTCCAAGCCTACAAATGCAATCTCAGGTCTACATTGCTCTCCCCACTTTCCTAAAAGGAATCCTAATTTGACTTTCCTTTGATTTTTAGGCACCAAGCACTTTTCTTAGGTCCCTTAAGACTGAGCTTACTCCTATCTTCGTATGTCCTACCTGGACACCCACCCCAGCTACCTTTCGACTTTTCCTTCTTAGAACTAAAGGATTTGGATAAACTCCCGGATTGCTCATAATCCTGACTCCTGTTTCCAAGGCCTTCTTAAATGAAGTAATGATTCATATCAACATATTAGACCCTCAGTGTACGAAGAAATCCTATTCTGTATAATTTCCATAGTAATATTCATATATTTAAAACATTACACTTATTTTTAATCACATATTTTTGAACAGTTTGGAGTCTCAGTATCAGTATGAAAGGCAATTTTCACCTTCACTTAGGTATTTTGAAGGGCTAGCAACTGCCCTCTTATTATTAAGATAAATACCAACATCAGTATTTACTATAGATGAAGCCACTTTATAATCACTGCAGAGAGGACACTCATTACAAAGTTCTGGTTTCTAAAAGATACGGCTTGTGATAGTCAAACAAGCACTAAAATATTTCAAATAATTTTTGTCAATGATTATCTTTTCTGAGCAGACATACCTGAATTAAAGTAAGTTAGAAAGAACACTAAGGTTTCCCTTATTTGTTTGTTGTTTGTTTTGCAAATATGCCTCTGGAAAATGAGAGCTTAATATCAGAATTTTAATGAATTCCTTTGTCTTTAATACATTTAGAAAACTTCTAATATAGGCTCCAGCTTTCCCAAGGCAATAAAAATTAATTCTTTGAACTGATGAACAAAAAAACACTAATCAAAAAGATGGGAAATATGGAAAATGAAAGATAATTGGCTAAATTATAATAAATTACAATAAATAGAACTCACAAATCAAAATAAAATGTGTTTCAATTGAGTTTAATGCTGCAGAAGTCACTCAAAGCATTGTTTTAATCTCCTTGTACAAGATGACATGGGAGTCACATGGCAATTAGATCTTTTAGGAGTCTCAGAACTTATTCCTTTTAAAAGTATTATATGACACAAAGGCTCTTATCTACCACAAATATTTAATACCTTTGGACATTGAACTTTTCTGCCTTTGTATACAAATGTATGCCTATCACTGTGATGGCTATTTAGCATGAAAGAGGAAAAGACCATTGAAAAGCTTCAACTTTTCTATGTCAAAAATAAGGTAAAGGGTTTTTTGTGTCTTTTTTTTTTTTAACTTTTAATAGCTCAATGGAATCACTACACAAAAATTTAAATTTGACTTATAATACAGGCCAAATCCTTGTTTACAACAGCCTTCCCTGAAATTTAAGTGCAAGTACACTTCCAAATCCAAACAAGATGGATCCCCTGAGACACGTGAATTCCAGACCAGCCTTCTACCAGTCAAAATTCTTATCTGTAAAACATCCAATTACTGTTGCAGTAATAACAGACCTGGGAATCCCTGTTTTCTCATTATCTGCTAATATCAGGAAAAAATTATTAAATGAGGATGTTAAGACACAAGGCTCAAGACAAGAGAATCAGAATTCTAATTTTTTAAAATCAGAATCAACCCTTAAAATTATATTATTTCCACTAAGTACAGTGTCATTTCCTTATCATTCTCTTCAATCAAAATTCCAAGTCAAGTCTAATAAAAATTAATTAAAGCAAATGGATTATCTATCACTTTTTGAAACAGAATATCCAGAGACAGTATAGAATCATCAAAAACAATACTGGTGCTGGAGTCCTAACCCTGCAAACTACCTGTGTAACTTGAAGAGAGACAATTAACCTATCTGCATCACTTACCTTACTTACCTGCTTATCTACCTTACAAAGAAGCTGAGGGAGAAAACAAAATAATATGCATGAAAATCCTTCCTAAATTGCCCTTTTATAAATGTAAAGTATAATCATCAAAAACTACAAATTCAATTTCCAATAGGTGGGAAGTTGTCACCTACGGAAAGGAAAAAAAAAATTAAATAAATTCAAGTTATTTAGGCTATAGGAAGAGTACACAGAAAAAGTATCAATTACTACATAAAAGAAAATAAGATTTTAAAAAATCATACTACTAAGGATCAATGCCAGAAAAGAAATGTCTATTAATACATACTATAATTAGAGAGTAAATGTGTATGTGTATGTGAAGTGTGTACTCCACATGAAATTAACAACAGCCATGAATGAATAGCTTTCTCAAGATCTGCTAGGCCTGTCTATGAGCAAGACTGCAATGCGATAGAACAAATTTAGTGTCTAATTCCACAAACACTTCCTAAGCACCTATCATGTGTGAAGTACTATGCTGGGTGTTCAGGACACAAAGATGAGTAAGATGAAATTTTCCTGTACTACTCATAGAACTACATCAGCACTGCATGATAAGCTTTAATATAAATAAGGTAACTCAACTGGTTTTGAGAGTGATTTTATTTTTCTAGTGCTATAAAGTAATGCAACTCAAACAATTACATATCATCAACAATTCTTTGGGAACATTTTGTTGGTTTTATTGGGTGTAGTTTATTTGTTCATTAGACAAATATTCATTGAGCCCCTAATAGCCACTGTAGATGTGTCTCAAAGGAAATCTTAACTCTAAGACTATCCAAGGACATACACATAACTAAATTGGTATTTTCTGTTGATTTCCTTTTTAAGTTAGAAGAAAAAAAATAGAATAATAGAATGACAGCAACATAATTCTTCAATATTAAAGTCTAGGTACATCCAGTAGACTGAAGGAAAGGACTAGTGCTACATCTATCCTGACTGTCTACCTCTCACCCATCTGGAGTGGCTGCCCCATTTCTATACTATACGCCATATTGATAAAGCAGTGACTGAATACAGGACAGCTTTCAGGATGAAATAATTAAACTGTAAACCCTTAGATTCAGATGGCAAAGAGCCCAAGGTGCACACAAAGTAGATTTCTGCCAAGTAATACATTGTAAGCTTTTGACACTCCTTGCTTCCTTCAGTATGAAAACTTCCTCAACAATTCAAGGTTACAATCAATGATCCACTATTTAGAGCTCAAAGCACAGAATTTTTCAGAATATAGTTCAAGTAGTTTCCAGGAAATTAACTAACATAAACACAATAATTGGAGAGAAGTGAAGAATAACACAAGATGTACGTAGACATCTTTATACAGAGTTCTTGTAAAATGGATAAGCAGAAATCTTACATGCTGAAGTGTTGAGAAAGCAGAATAAACCAAAACGTTGGACTGGATTTTAAAATAAACTATTGCAAGTCTGTTTAAACAGCTAGAAGTTACAATAGAGCCCATGTGGGCTCAATATACTAGACAAAGGTTAATAGAAAATGGAGTTCTCTAAGAATCTCATGCTGAAACAGCTCAAAATCAAAGAGACCATTTTTTTTTTAAATCAAGCTGACTAAGGAAAATAAGATACTGAGCAAGGATATAAGAGTTCTTATTTCAAATGTTGGAAAAACTCATATAAGCCAGACAGTTTAAGATTCATTACTTTAGGACAAAACATTTGACCCTTCTAGAAGTTAGTTTCCTCGTATGTAAGTGAGAGGGGTAAATAGTTCACTGGTTTTCAAATTTTATTTTCAGGAGTACCAGATTGCTTCAGGGTTAGGTAGAAACCAAGAGCTCTAAACTTCATTTAAATGACAGCAAATGAAGTTTTAACTTTTTTCCATATGGGATCCTTTGCAGAATTTTATATTAAAAAAAAAAAGGTAAAGGACGGCTCTGCTGCTGAAAAGAGGTACTCACAAAACAAATAAATAAATAAATAACCTCAGATTACATTTATTCAAAATCATGACTGCAATAAATACTTCTATTAAAAACAGAAACTGTTCTACTTCTGCCATAATGGAATAGGTAAAATTGGTCATATCTTCTCACTGTAAGCAAGTAGGAAATTGGAAAAAAATATTTTTCAAACATTGATACAACAGGCAGTCCAGGACTATGATCCATGAGTGAAGGAAAAAGAAAAATGAGTAAAACCTCATTTTCTCCACAGGGCACATTCCATAGTACAGGGCAGGTTAGGAGACCCAGGTAAATCACAGCAGTCTCACTTAGTTAAGGAGATAGAAATAAGACTCTGGGAAGACTGAAGAGGACTGCAATTTGTGGGGCAGTGTACTAGTGAGTTCAGAGCTTGGCAGAGAAAACTCCAGAATTCTGCACAGAGGTTCCTTGAGTCTATGGCTGACTACAAAGCTATGCAAATGCAAGGAGAAAATTCCATGAAATTGGAAAAACTACTATTGGAGAGCGGTAAGCTAAATAATTCCCAGTGGTCTCAACAACCCCAGACACTGAGCAGACAACCCAAAAGGGTCACATCTTAGCAGTAGAGCTACCCTGTCTACATAAAGTTATCTCTAGACCCACCCTAACTAACAAAGCTTTGATAAAAGCCTCAAAAACTCAAGCTAAACTACAGTAACTTAGATGTCATCAAAACAAATTTCAAAAAATTTAAAGGAAAATAATAAAACCTAGAGAATTAACAGCATAAGAGTCTTAATGTCCAATATCCAATGAAAAATTCCAGGCATGAATAAAAAAATAAAAATGTGATCCATAAATGGGTAGGAAAAAAAGAGACCAGAACAGACCCAAAAATATAAGAAATAATAAACTTAGCAGACTACAGGAATTTTAAAACAGTTAATATGAATAGGCTCAAGTATTTAAAACAAAATATGAATATGATAAAAAGAAAAATGCAAGATAGAAAAAGCAAATGGAACTTTTAGAGATGAAAAACATAATATCTGAAATTAAAAATAAAAATTATAGTAAATTTTAAAATACATCAGTATCAACTAACAAAAATGAAAACGGACAAAAAGACTGCAAAAAATAAACAGAGCCTAAGTAACCTGTCAGACGATGTTAAACAATCTGATCTAAGTGTAATTGGAGTCCAAGAAGAAGAGAGGGAAAGGTCAGAAAAGGCATTTGAGGAAATGGCCAATGATTTTCCAAATTTTCATAAAAACAATAACTCACACACAGAAGAAGCTCAAGTAAGATACACATAATGAAAACCACAGTGCACATCAACATCACATTACTAAAAACCAGCACTAAAGGAAAAATCTTAATGCAGCTGTTGGAGTTCTTTAAAAAGTTTACATAGAACATTTTTGTTACATATATGTATGACAAATATTTCCTCCTAGTACCTGGTTTTCCTACTCATTTCTAAACAGTATTTTTTCATAAAAAGATTTTAATTTTTATGATGCTCAATTTATCAAGTTTTCTTTTATGTTTAGTGCTTTCTATGTCCTGTATAATAAATCATTTCTTATCTTCAGGACATGAAAATATTCTTCTATGTTTTCTTCTAGAAATGTTAAAGTTTTAGCTATCTATTTAGGTCTATAATCCATCACAAATTAATTTTGGTATAGCATGAACTAGAGGTCAAGGTACATTTTTTTCCCAAGATAGATCCAGTCCTTCCAGCCAGACTAGAAAACATCATAATTTATGAAGCACTGAGCATTCAGAAGGGCCTTGTCTCAGTAGTGAAAAAAATAATGAGCCATGGACTAAATGCTGCTCTTGTCCTGCTCAAAAATTCTTAAAAGCAAGATCCAAAAGGATCAAATTATTTCTAAGTTACTTAAATGCATCGCCCCAAAAAAGCTCAAGAATATTTATATGACTACAAAAATACCTAGCACCCAACAATATTCAGAATGCCTGGCATCCAATCAAAGATTCTCAGAAATGCAAAGAAGCAGAAAAATTTGAATCATGATGCTAAGAAAAAAATCAATTGAAACCAATGTAAAATGGACACAAATTTTAGAAATGGTAGGTAAGATCATAAAACCATCATTATAACTATATTATGTGGTTTAAAAGTTAAGTAGAGACATAGAAGATATTAAAGACTCAAAACAAACTTCTAAAAGTGAAAATTATGAATGTCTGAAATGAAAACATAATAGATGGGATTAACAGCAAATCAGACATTGCAAAAGAAATGTTTAGTGAACTTTAGACATATAGAAACTATTCGAAATGAAACACAGAGAAAAAAAATTTTTTTCAAATAATAAAAAGAGCATCAGTGAAACGTAGACCAACTTTAAGCAATGTAACACATATGTGATTTGAGTCCCCAAAGAAGAAGGTGGGGGGAATATTTGAAGAAAATGATGGCAAAGATTTTCCAAGTTTCATGAAAACTATAAACCCCAGATCCAAGAAGCTCAACAAAATCCACACCAGAGAAACATGAAGAAAAAGGAACCAAAGCATATTCTAACCAAATTACTCAAGATCAGTGATAAAGAGAAACCTTTGGAGTAGCCAAAGATGAGGATGAGAGGATATTTCTTATGAAAAACAACGCAAGCAAGAAGATAACACAGCAACATCTTTAAAGTAATGAAAGAAAAACATATCAATCTAGAATTATATAATCAGTAAAAATATCTTCCAAAAATAAAGGCAAGAAAAAGACTTCTTTTATACATACAAAAGCTAAAAGAATTAATTACCACAATTAGCAAATTGAATCAAATAGCATGTTGAAAGGATAATATATTAGATTATGTGAGGTTTAGCCCAGAAATGCAAGGTGGGTTTACCATCAAAAATCAATTCATCTTTTAAAAAAACAATTAATGTAATTTGCCAAATTAATAATAAAAAAATCCATATAGTCATCTCAGTAGATGTAGAATAAGCATAGAAAAAAAATCTAACATTCATTTCTGATAAAAATTCTCCATTAACAAAAAACAGAAGAGGATTTCCTCAACTTGATAAAAAAGCATATTTAAAAAAAAAAAAACAAAACCCTAGAGATAACATAATTTATGGTGAAAGACTCAATGTTTTCCCCCTGTCACGGCTCAGAACATGATACCCCAAGACATGGCATGAGCAGAAAAATCACTCTCTGACCTTTTACCACTTTTCTTTCCTGAAGCCATAAAAAGAATTCTCCCTCCCTTCTCCCATGACCCTCATGTGACTGGTGTCCTGCCTTATACAGGAGGAAAGAAATGAAGGCAAAGAGACACAGAGAAGAATCTGAACAAATAGACCTTTCTAAGTTCCCCCCAGTTTATTGCCATTAGATCATACACTTTCGGTCTAATCATACTTCTACAAAACTGTCCATTCCTCATCATACCTAAGCAAAAAAATACACAGTTTACCCTGGATCTTTCAGTCCTCATTTCTGAAGGTTCCTGTGTCACATAAAACGTTGGTTAAATAAATTTGTTATGCTTTTCTCTTATCGATGTGTCTTTTATTATAGGGGTGTCACCCATGAACCTTGCAATGGGTAAGAAAAAGATACTTTTTCTCCCCTACACCCCTACAATCAGGAATAAGATAAGAATGTCTGCTCTTACCACTTCTGCTGAACATTCAATTGGAGGCTTTAGCCAGTGCAATAATACAAGGGGGAAAAAAGGCATCCAGACTGGGAAGGAAGACAGCAAATTATCAGTATTCACAAATAACTTGACAGTTTATGTAGAAAATCTGATAAAACCTGCAAGCTACTGGACTAATAACTGAGTTTAGCAAGATTAAAGATACAAAATAAAGGTAGGAAAAAAATCACTGCATTTCTAGATAATCAGCAACCAGAAATTGAAATTTTAAAAATTACCATTTATAATACATTAGCAGCAGAAATATGATATATTTGGGGATAAACCTGGCAAAAAAAAAAAAAATACAAGTACACTGAAAACTACAAAGCACTGATGAGAAAAATTAAAGAGTCCTATATATAGAGAGAGCTAAAGGTTGTTTATGAAAATTCAATATTGCTAAGACATTAATTCTCCCCAAATTAATTGATAGATTCAAAACAATACAAATCAAAGTAGCAGCAGACTTTTTCATATAAATTGACAAGCTGATTCTAAAATTCACATAGTAATGAAAAGTACTTAAAGGAGCCAAACAACTTTGGAAAAGAAGAACACAGTTCAAAGCCTAACTTGTTCCAATTTTAAGAATTATTGCAAAGCTACCATAATCAACCAATATGGTACCAGTATCAACATAAGACAAACAAATCCATGGAACAGAATACAGCACCCAGAAATAGACCCACAAATCTGTGGACAACTGATTTTTTACAAAGCCAATTCAGTAGAAAAAGCGTGGCCTTTTTGAAAAAAGGTGCAGGAACAACTGGATATCCACATGCCAAAAAAAAAAAACCTGACACATTAATCCCCACCTCTCAACATACATAAAATTAAGTCAAAATATATTACACACTTAAAAATAAAAATAAAACTACAAAAATCTAGATGAAACATGGGAGAATATATTTGTGACCTTGGTTAACCAAAGATTTCTTAGATATGACACCAAAAGATTATGCATAAGAGAAAAAAATTGCTAAACTTGGCTTCATCAAAATTAAAAATTGCTTCCATCCAAAAGACATTGTAGACTGTAGAATAGCAGTCCCCGATCTTTTTCACGCTAGGGACTGGTTTCATGGAAGACAATGTTTACACACATTTTGAAGGGTGGGGAGGCAGAGCTCAAGCGGTGACGTGCGGCCCAGTTCCTAACAGGCCATGGACCAATACTGGGCTGCAGCCTGGGGTTGGGGACCGCAGCTGTAGAGAATACAAGGGCAAGCTTCAGCTTGGGAGAAAGTATTTACCAAAGCATATAGTTGATAAAGGGCTTATATCCAGAATATATAAAGAACTCCTAAAACTCAACAGTAAGAAAACAAAAAATTTAATTTAAAAAATCAGAAAAATATTTGAACAGACTTTTCACAAAATTATATATATACATATGGACAGCCAACAAAAAAAAAGCACATGAAAAGATGCTCAACATCATTAGTATCAGAGAAATCCTCAAATTAAAACCACAACATTCTTCTACACACCTATTAGAATAGTTAAAATTGAAAAAGACTGACCATATCAAATGCTAGCATAGATGTAAAGAAACTAGAATTCTTACACACTGTTAGAGGGACTATAAAAAGGTACAATCACTTTTGAAAGCAGTTTGGCAGTTTCATAAAAAGTTACATACACCTACCGTATGACCCAGTCAATCCATTCTTAGGTAATTTACCTAAAAGAAAAGTGTACATTTATACAAAAACTTGTATACATCTGTTTATGGCAGCCCTGTTTGTAATACCCAAAACTGGAAACAATCCCCATGTATGTCATCGGCTGAATGAATAAACAATTGTGGCATAGCCATAAAACGAAATCCTACTTGGCAATAAAAAGGAATGAAAACTTGACACATGTACAACACGGATAATTAAGAAGAACAAAAAAGCCAGACCAAAAAAATAAAGAGTATATACTCTGTACTTCCATTTACATAAAGTTCTAGAAAATGAAAACTAGGCTATAATGACAAAATATATCAGTAGTTGTCTGGAGTGGGTGAGGGGAAGATCACGGAGGGACTCGAAGAAACTTTGGAGTGTAAGTGATACATTCATTATCCTCACTGCTGTGATGGTCTCACTGGGGGTACTTTACGTTATGTTCAAACTTGCAAAATGGTATACTTTAAACATGTACAGTACATTGGATGTCAACTATACTCAATCAAGCAATTTAAGAAGAAACTATTACTAGACTCTTGAAAGCACAGGCAACAAAAATAAAAATAAATGAATGGAATTGTATTAAACTAAAGCGCTTCTGCACGCAAAGGAAACAAACAACAGAGTGAAAAGACAACCTACAGAATGAGAGAAAATATTTGCAAACTATTCATCTGACAGGGGGATAAAATCCAGCGAATAAAAGGAACTCAAACATCTCAACGGCAAGAAAAAAAAATCTGGTTACAAAGTGGGCAAATGATCTGAACAGAAATTTTTCAAAAGAAAACATACAATGGCCAAGAAATATGTGAAGAAAAATGTTCAACGTCACTAATCATCAGGGAAATACAAATCAAAATCACAAGGAGGTATCATCTCACTTCAGGATGGATATTATCAAAAAGACAAAAAATAATGTATATTGGTGAGAAAAGGAAATTCTTATACACTGTTGGTGGGAATGTAAACTAATATAGCCACTATGAAGAATGGTATGGAGGTTCTTCAAAAAACCACAAATAAAACTACCATACGATACAGCAATCCCACTACTGGGCATTACTCCAAAGGAATGGAAATCGTTATATCGAAGAGATAGCTGCACTCCCATGTTTATTGCAGCACTATTCATGATAGCCAAGATACGGGATCAACCTAGGTGTCAAACAAAAGATGAATGGATAAAGAAAATGTGGTATGTATACACAATGGAATACTATCCAGCTATAAAAAGGAATGAAATCCTGTTACTTACAACAACATGGATGGAACTGGAGGACATTATGTTAAGTAAAATAAGCCAGGAACAGAAAGTTAAACACCACATCTTCTCATCCATATGCAGAAGCTAAAAAAAGGTTGATCTTATAGAAGTAAAAAGTAGAACAGGGGATACTAGAGGCCAGAAAGTGTACGGGGAAGGGGCGGCCAGAGGGGGTGGGAAGATGGGAGAAGACAGGGAAAGATTTGCTAAAGGATCCAAAATTACAGCTAGATAGGAGGAGTAAGTGCTAGTGTTATATAGTACTGTAGGATAACTATAGTTAATATTATGTAGTTTCAAATATCTAGAAGGAGGATATTGAATGCTGCCAACACAAAGAAATGATAAATGTTTGAGATGATGGATATGCTAATTATGCTGATCACATTACTATACATTTTATGTTAAAACATCATTATGTACCCCATAAATATGTACAATTATTTTGTGTCAGTAAAAAAATTTTTAAAGAAAACGGGGAAATGAGAAAGAAATCGCAAATATTTCCAATTTAGCGTACATTTAATGTTTTCTACTGTGCAATATCATACAATGTTCTTGCTTAAAATAACATTGGATCTCATTTGGCTCTATCATCCTGATTTTGCACATGAGAAAACTGAGGTCCAGAAAGCAAGCACTTATCATCACAAGACCCTTAATGCATTTATTGTTATGTGCTCACCACCATTGTAAATTATAAATTATATAACTTACTAGCTACAAAAGGGGAATAAACCAAGACTGACCTCCTAAATCCAGTGCTCTTTACATTACATCACTTGTCCTCTTAAAATAACTGGGTCCTTTTAGAATTGTGAGATACATTTCATATACGTAAAAAGGCTGATTTAAGGTAAGCCCTATACAAAAAGATCTCCAACTAAAATTTTTAATATTTTAACGAATTAAATGCTTTATGAAGCATATTTTGTACTGGATCAAAACAGCCTTTTTTCTAATTATGTTCAAAAACTTCACAATTACTTTCTTGCACAAATGCATATTAAATTCCTTTACAGGCAATAAAAAAGAGGTTAAAATTTAACTAATGGGAGCAGTGTGACCTATATTTTTCAAATAATGAATTGGCTGCATACTAAATAGTTTGTACAACAGGAGAAAACATATGAATCAGTAAATAAATGTTATGGATATAATAATAAATCTTCATCTTGTTACATTAAGACAATGGTTCTCAAACTTTAGAGAGCATCGGAATCACCTGGAGGGTTTGGTAAAAAGCCACTGTAAGGAAATTGGGAATGAGAAAAAAGATTATGAACTTTGCAGTGCAAAATCTTTCCTTCTTTAAGATTCTAGCCCTTCACTGACTTTGAGCTTATTCTACAACTCAAAGAAAATTGTAGATTAACTGCCATAGATAATTGTGAGCAATGCAAATTATTCTTGTCTATAGACATGCAAGAAAATTCTTCCCCATAGAGGTTTAACTGACTTCCGTCAATGGAAAAAAATAAGTTTCCTAATCACTTGTAAATTTATTATAATATTGCTTTTACTCCACACAAATTTGTATGTCTTTGACTTCTTTAAACTGGTTATAACATCTGCCTAGTTCCATTATTAGTAACGACTTAAATAAAATCTTTAACATGTGTTCATTAGTTATAAAACTCATCTTTTATCTATATGAGTGATGATTTTACCTTTTTTACAAACCTTACGAGTTGTATAGTACCTATGTCAAAGCAGTGTTTCTTCAGTGTCATGCTGAAACCAGCCACATTAGCTTCACCTGGAAACTTGTTAAAGCGCACCTTTTCTAACGAGCCTTCCAGGTGATTCTGATGTAAACTACAATTTGAAAGCTACTGGACTAAAAGATTCCTCCAAACTGTGCCAACCATTGTTTTGAGGTTAATTATATTAATTTTGATTATTTTCTGTTGTACATTCAAAGGATTCACCATATTTAATTGGTAGTTTTATAAAGAAGTAAATAACCTAAAAGATTTAATGCAAATTTTAAAAGTATTGAACAACTAAACACTGATAAAAATCTGACTAAGTTGGGAATTACGCAGTATTAGAAATACAGGTTAATATTTCCACCACCACCACCACCCAATGGAGCAGTGGTGAGGAGGCAGGGTGTCAAACCACTCTAGGACGGAAGGATAAGGAAGAGTACGTGTATTTGAATTACACCTATTCTAAAGCTGAGGCTCTGGCTACTTTACACCTAAAAAATGGTTACTCTCAACATATATTTTGATTTACAATTTCTTATTATCATTTTTTAAAAAGTAGAAGTTTTTCATTTCACTTTTCCACTATTTTCAACAAAGGTTAAGAAAATTTAACAGAAGTAAATACCTACATAATTCAGAAACTCGAATCCTGTTTTTATACTCAACAGGAATTATTTAGCTTGGTTTTCTAATCCAATCATTTCTGCTAGAAACTGGCTCATCTCTCCCATTCACTAATTACTTAAATACACACAGTCTCACCATTTGGAAACTATTTAAAAAAAAAAAATTTTTTTTAAACTGCTGAGTTGGTGTCTTAGCCAGCATTTTTTCATAAATTGGAAAGGTCTCTTCTTAAATAGTTAAACTATAAATGTCTAAAATAAACACTAGACTATGAGAAGATATGAAAATTATATCATCAAATTATAAAAGGGCTTTAATATTCTTGATTTGTTTGTTTGTTTGTTTTAACTGAGCTATTTCCTCCAGAGTTGTAATATACACATTTGGGTTATGTCTACGTGTTCCCAACACCTGCTTCTAACAAATTTTCTGATATTTTAGTTGCAACAAAGACCGAACATCAGAAGGTAAGAGTTTCCCATCTGGAAACACAGATGACAAATTCGTAGGCCTCTTGCCCACAAGTATCCAGAGTAATGAACCTCTGACCCAATTCCAAGTATTTACTGTGTTAGCTATTTTTTTTTAATCAAACAAATACTTATACACAGACGGATGTGTTTTATCACCTTTAAGATATAATATTAAGTTATTTAGAATATAAAACATGACAAGAGAACTGTACTTCAAAGGACAGTTAATATTTTACAAGGAGAATAAAGCTGGAAATCTGAATAACAACCTGAATGTATGTAACATAATAAGGAACAATTGGTAAAACAATTAAGTTAGTAAATAAGTCAGAAAGGAAAAAAAATTATTCTAAACATGTTTTCAAATGGAAAGGGCATTTTTTTTAAGAATTAAAAAAATGGCTCATACATAATACTGGTATAAATTCCATTTTATAAAATACTTTTACATGTCCCATATTTCTATAATAATTTCATAAATATCCCTTTCAGTGGGTTATATAAGGTAAGATACCTAAAATGTTTTATTTTTAGAATAAGAATATATAACCATTCACAAGTAATGCTACAGAGAACTTTCCACATTTTGGATTATTTACATAAAATATGTAGAATGCCAGGCATGGTGGCTCACGTCTATAATCCTAGCACTCTGGGAGGCCGAGGTGGGAGTATCACTTGAGCTCAAGAGTTCAACATCAGCCTGAGCAAAAACCAGACCCTGTCTCTACTAAAAATAGAAAAAATTAGCCAGGCAACTAAAAATAGAAACAAAAAATTAACCAGGCATGGTGGCGAGTACCTGTAGTCCCAGCTACTCGGGAGGCTGAGGCAGGAGGATCGCTTGAGCCCAGGAATTTGAGGTTGCTGTGAGCTAGGTTGACACCATGGCACTCTAGCCTGGGCAACAGAGTGAGACTCTGTCAAAAAAAAAAAAAAAGAAAAAAGAAAAAAGAAAAGAAAAGAAAAGAAAAGAAAAGAAAAGAAAAGAAAAGAAAAGAAAAGAAAAGAAAAGAAAAGAAAAGATAGAAGTATGTCTACTAGTACAAAGTTGAAAAATATTTAATTATCTGGAAGAAAATTTTATGACTCCATTTCACATAGAGAAGAGAGGAATTGGGGCAAATGCCTTCAATCCATAAGAAACTCTCTTCTATAATAATCACAATAATTTGTAACAACCTCAATTTTGCCTCATGACTACTATGAAAATATGGACATTAGTATAAAAAGACTAAAAATACAAAATTGTATTATAATATATGTACACATAAGTACATATGTATAATTATAAGCTAATTATAGCAAATAGCCCAAGATAAGGATTTTACCTGAAAATACTAAATATTACTGGAGGCTGAAAAGAAAATTATCTGTAATACAATGCAAAAAAATACCCCAAAGAAAATCATCTGTAAAACAAGGTGAAAAAATTCCCAAAAGAAAATTATCTGTAATAATAAGCTAAACAAATAAACAAAAAAACGTGCAGTGGGCCACCTGCCAAAGTGGGTAAATGGAGAGGAGAGTTCCCTACCCAAGAAAAAGGATGACATCTGAGACCAAAAACCTAGGCTTGTCACTTCCATTTTCTTCTTTCAGTTTACACAAATGAGATGATTAAAAACTCTGAGCAAGCAACCATCTCCTATTATTCTCTATCACAGCTGCATAGCAATTTACAAATATTTACTTACTTGTTTATTATCTCTTCCATATACTAAAGTTCCTAGAGAGAGACAGCCTCTGTAGAATGAATTCTTACTATGAGTTATGAGTTGAGGCAAGCATCAATCTAGACAATTACACCAATTCACAAGTATTATGAATTTTCAAATCCAATATTTCGATCTTTACAGGTAAATACTAAAGGGTACTCCAAAGCCAAAAATATAATGACTTTTTACATTGTCAACCAATATAAATTATACTCAACTATTCTCTTCCTCTTATTAGATAACTGAGGTTTATGCCTGCATACCACCAAGCCAGAATTTGGCTTCCAGTATGCTAAATAACTGGCCATAGAACATAAAAGATAACTGCTCAATTACAACTCAAAACAAAAACTGAGTAATGAGCCTTACTCTTCTACCTAAGCCATCACAAAATTTGATATTTCGTCTGTACAAAATTAAGAGGTATAACTACACATGGTTCAATGGGTATTCAGAGATCTTCCGTGGGGTGACCTTGATAATAACAGATTACAAGTAACTGGAAATCAACTGAAAAGAGCTTTCTAAAAAAAAAAAATTTAAGTCCACATTATTTAGAAATAACCTAAAATTACTGTCAAACCTTTGCATCTATTTGCTAAATAGTGTTTAACATTAGTGCTTATTATCTTCCGTAAAAATGTAAGGGTGATACACTCAAACCACACATCCTATTAAGAGATCTCCAAGAAAATTCACAGAGACAGCACTGATTTATGGCTATACTATCCTACAAAGACTAGCTAATGGAGATATATAGAATATGCCTGGCTATCACTAAACTGAAATTAATACAATTTATTGAGGAAAAACTAAAAAATATAATCTGGAATTACAAATATATGACAGATTTGATTTACAAAATTGTAGGAGTTTGCTCAAACAAATAAATTCTAATAGTAAACCAACTATCTCTCCCTTCAGGATTTGCCCAGAAAGCTCCATAAACTTGATTTAAACAACGGAAATTCTATCATTAAAAGTTTTGATGTTTTAAGAAGAAACATTACTCTGAACATCTAAATCAAATGGATACTGGAAAGTAAATTAGTGTAGAATTTCCAGAAATGTTGAAAAGTTGAAACAGTATTCAGAATACTTATATTGGGTCATTATTTTATTCTAAATATGACTGGTGTTTATTTTGGGAAAAGCACTCAGCAAAAAACCACTAAATGAAAATGAATGCAGCCCCACAACTCCACAAAAAAAGGTTAAGACAGAAAAAAATCTTGAAGAATGAATTGGCAACGTAAAATTTTTAAGCAGCCTCCAGAAAAGGAGTAAGTTTTTAGGAAAAATACTATTCATGCCTAAAATTATTTATCAGGCTTTCAAAAATTTACTGAAAGGAGGACCTGTAGCATTTCTTCAGTCTTTCAAGCATTTATTCTTTCAGTAGCCATTACCATGTCACATAAAAATTTAATCAACTCTGTAATCATAGTTGATTAAAAACATACAGGCTCTATATCTAGCAGACAGCCACAGTTTGGCTTTTTGATACAATTCAGTTTCAGGTAAACTGAAGCAACTTGCTTTCCTAGATTACTCCTTAGCAAAATGCCCTATAAAAAAACTATCGCCTGAGGGCAAGACTGCAAGCTAGAGTCCAAGGTGATCTTGACCAGACACCCACCATTCCCTGCCCCTCAACATCCACAGGATTTGCAGCACAATCTACTTTGAAGACTACTGGAGCTAAACACATCCTGTCCTTTATCCACCTTCACATCAGTTACCACAAGAAGCCCAAGTCACCCTTCACCACCTGGTCTTATCACCACAATGGCCTCTATATCCCCTGATTTGGACCCCTCTCCCATCCTTTCTCAGCTCCTAAAACCCTTCCACTATGCCCTCTGGAACGCACTGTTTGTCACTTGTCTACAGATTGATAAACAATCTAAACTATTAATCTCTAATTTAATTCTCTCCTCTAAACTCACTCCTGAACTCATCCCACGCAGGCTTTCCTCCCACCTCTCCATCGAAATGACTCTTGTCAGAGGTCACCAGTGCCCTCAGTGTTGCCCTGTCGATGGTCAATTCTCATTTGGACCATCAGTAGCATTTAACAGAATTTGTCACTGTCATTTTTTGAAAGTACTTTTTTTAAACTTGGTTTTTGGAGTACCATCTATTTTGGCTTTTCTTGATGTTCATTGGCTGCTTTTCTTAGTCTCCTTTGCTGATTCCTTATCTTCCCAACCCCTCAATACTGGAGAGCTCCAGGGCTTACAATTTCAACCTCTTCTTTTCCTACATTCACTCTCTAGTGACAACTGCCACATTTCTATCTTCAACCTAGACTTCTCCTCTGAACTGCCTAGTGAACACTTCAATTTGAATGTCTAATGGGCATCTCAAATTTAACACATAAAAATTCGTATTTTTGATCCTCCTGGTTCCTTCAAGCCCCCATCTCCTGCAGCAGTCTTACCCATAGCAGAGAAAGGCAATTATGGGCTTCCAGCTGCTTAGACCCAACCCTGGCTGATATCCTTGACTCTCATACACCACAGTCAATCTGTTAGCCAAAGTGGATCTGCCTCCACATATATCCCAAGACGTTAAATATTTACATTAACAATTATCATTTATTCCCTGTATCCCCAGCAAGAATATAAGCTACATAAGGGAGGGACCATGTCTGTTTTAGTCACTATCGTATCCCTAGCACCTAAAAGAATAGAATCTAATGCATAGCAGACACTCAAATCTAAATGGAGTGAATGATTAATGAATGAGAGGTTCCAGATTCTTGATTCCATTCAAAACCATCAAGCAATCCTATCAAGACAAAATATTTGTTAAGTATAAACCTAAAACAGCCTTAATCATTTTTAAACAGAACCTCTTTTCTTTAATGAGCACATATTCAGCAACCCTGACCAGTCAAAACAAAATATGGATTAAGAATAAAACATGTTAATTTTAACAAAGAAAATTTATTATTTCACCGAAGTTCAAAGTATTGAAATACAATGCAATAAACAATGCTATAATTTTTATAATTTTATGACATTGATAATTTAGCAGGTATTTCAGTTTTTTGCACTGTATAATACTAATCATCACCAATCTTGCCATATAACAGATAATTTCCCAAATAAACTTTATATCATAAGCCCTCACCAGTCTAAGACAGAAATGATTAACCCTATTAATTAATGCCGTTTAAGAAATACAGGAGCACTAGCCATTTTATAGCCAAACCTGTACAGAGAACCCTGATTTATGAACATACACTTAATAACAACCAACAGTGACAGAAGAGAAAGGAGAAAAAGTAAAGAAAGAGTGAGAAACTGGGGGCACCTTATTGAAACAGTAATCACCTGGGGAATGAATAACCCAGAAATGCACCTTTATAATAAGTGGGGAGGTGCTATTTACAAAAGTATAGTTAACAAATTACTGGTTGCCAGCATGACCTTTGACTTCTTCTGAGAAGACCCCAACCCAGCTAAGCAAAGATAATCTATTTCCTCTTTCTTTCAAATTGATTTGGGATGTATTTTCCCATAGAAACAAAAATATCAACTTAATAACGTGAAATTTTACAGTTAAGGTACATTTTGGGTTAAAAACATTTGTTAACTGGTCTGGGAACACAGCCAATATTTTTTGTACTATTTCAGTAACGGGAAAAAAATGTGTTCTGAGTTCCAAACAGCTGCCTTACACATAAACTTTTGAAATACAACCAGCTCATGTGCTGGAAACTGTCTGTTTATAGGTTAGGTTTCAGGGGACTCAATTTGGCCCATGGCATTTCTGAATATGTTTAAGAATGAGTCACTTTACATTAGACCTCTTCCACTCAGATGGTGCAGTTTCAAAGACCTCCAGTTTGTCCAGAGGTGAATGGACATGTTGAACATTTTTTAAAATCTACAACAAGGCTAAAAGGACTTCAAGCTACCAGGCCACTTTTCTTCATCTATGAATGGACTAGACTAAACTTCCTTTATCACAGTGATTCATATCAATTTTGGGGTTGTAGTACAATGTTACTGCTTATTTGGGTTATAGACCAGAGCTTTCTATATATCCAGACTCTTCTAAACAGTGCGACGCAATATTTGTTTTCCAGATTAAGGGAAATCAGAATTAACTTTCGAGAATTTAAAAATGCTAGCTAAAATTATCTAAAAAGCTCTCTGGGATCCCGGAAAAATATGGATTAAGAATCACTTACATGTGGGGATATAGGAGACACTGTAAACCTTCCTCTCAAATAGTACTATTGTTACCAGAATCCAGGCTCCTAAAACCACAATCAATTTCCTACATGGTGTCTATATTTCCCCAAATTAAAATTTCTAATATACCCATTTTTGTTTTCTCTGCTCTGTAACTGGTCTTGACTTGTACAGTATATAGTACACTGTAATGAAGATGTCAGTACCTACATCGAAATAGTAACGATAAAGAGCATAGAGCCTAATAAGTCATTAACATATTGTCCCAGATTAGTGCTATAATAACTAGCACTACTTCAGTTATTTATGAATTATTTTAGTATGCCTCTACTGAAAAGCTCAAACCCTGTCTACAATGGTTGAAAATACTGTTAGCCACATCAAGACCAGCTTGACTGTGCCAAAGATATTTATGTACATTTCCCAGGAGTTGAGAAAACAAAACAAGAAATACCAATGTTCTTTTAGAAGAGAAACAGGAATGAAGCTGTGTTGAGCGGACTTACCTAAAGAGATTCATCAGCGCCATGGTGTTGCTGAGGTAAATTAATCAAAAGAAAAGGTCATGTACTTGCTCTTTTCTCGATGCCATCCTCTGATACGTCATCCATTCTCACAGTCAGACAGATGCAATCCAACCCAACACAAAGAGCTATTTTTACCACACAGCTCTTTCCATTTGGTGTCCTGCCATCAAACTCACTGTGGTATACAAAGATCACACTCAATGTGTCTAAAACCAAACTCACCATTTTATTAATACCTTGCAAAACTACTCCCCTAATTTCCATTTCTCCATCTGTGATTATCCCAGTATCTCTGGCTAGGAACTTTCGTTAACCATTTATATCAGAATTGTCTATACTAACTTTAAAAATGCAAATTTCTGCCCTCTGTCCATCCTTCTAAAACCAGAACCACAAAGGGCAGAAATTTTTAACAAGCTCCTCAGGTAATCTTAAAGCACACGCAAGTTCAAGAACCTCCACCTTAGATTCATCTTTAATTCATTCAGTTTATCCAATATCACATCCTTCCTCTCTCGAATCCTTCTACCAGAGTTCAGGATCCTAAAACCAAAATCAATTTCCTAAATGGTGTCTATATTTTCTCAAATTAAAATTTCTAAAACACAATTTTTGTTTTCTCTGTTCTACAACTTGTCTTGACTTACACAACATAATTCAAACTCATCTTCTTAATTTCAGATACCCCCATTAACTAATCCTAAACTCTCTTTCTCTCTTTCTTGTCCCCCGTTAATCCTGTACTCCAGTTGCAAATGCTCATTCAACATGCTAATTCCTATGTCAATAACCGTGCTCATCTTAGTCTGACATCCTCCACCACCAACTCAACTCCTCAAAATCTATAATGTTCACAACTCTCTTATCTATAAATCTATCCCTCAAGGGAATGTTTAAGTCCCAAACTCCCTTCTTGGCTCTCAACATATCACATCATTACAAGTTCAGAGAGACACTCTTTTGGCTTACCATTCACGCTACATCTCCTAAGCTATAATCTTTTTAAAGCACTTTTTAAAAGTCTCTCCCTAATTCAACAACAGCCAAGACCGGGTCTTCATTATGCCTCAAATCACATCCAAATCCCACAGTCAGCAATTAAGGCCCCATCAGCTACATTAAATCAATTAACTCCAGCCAGCCCAAGTTCCTTTTGGTTGTCCCAAACATGATTTTGCTCAAGCTACTCTTCTCATCTAGAAGGATCTTCTCCTTCCACTCTATCAATCTAAATCCTATATTTTTTTTGAACACATGGTACAAAACTCAGCATCATTGGATTAAATAAACAGTTTGACCCTTTTCAACTCTAGGAGTTTATAATCTCAGGCAGAAAATACCTTAGTAAGCAACAATAACCAAAATATACAAACAACACATTATAACACATTATTTTTATGATGCAGTGGATATATTTCTTACTTTAGTGTTTTGTGGAGCTTCCCTGCTTTCACAGTATTTAAGACAAGGGACAAAAATCTGGCTTAAAAAAAAATTATTCTGTCCAGGAAACAGTCTGGCCCCATAACTTGGCAACACTTAACATTCAGATTACCTAAAGCCTAAAATATTCCAGGTGCTCTTAACCTATCTTCATATTAGTCTTCCTCAGGGCCAGGCCAGTACACACCTATTGCCAATCTACTTAATTGGCCATTCATTTTCTTCTTGCTCAGAAAGCCCAGCTCCTGGGAAGAAAAGCCAAATCCAGGAAACACAGCTGGAACAAGTTAGTATCCTAGTCACTCTGCTAATGCTAGAAAAATCATAAATCTATTATTCATGGGATAATGCTTTAGCTACTTGTGACAAATTGAAGGTTGAGAAAATATTTGCACAAAGAACCATCATACCAGCTGAGTCAGGGCCAAGGTAGAGGTCACTGCCAGAGAATGAGCAGCCTGTCACATTTGTAACAAAAAAATAGTCTTTAACAGTGTAAGTTAGGAATGCATTGCTTCATCTAAGAAAGGTTGTTTCTCTTCTCTCTGGTCAATGTTTGATTGCATCAATGTAATAAATCACGAACGCTGAAGTCAATATGAGTCTTACCCACTTAGATATCTGGAACTAAAACTTAGAATAGACAAACTACCTAATAAAAATAACATGACCATGTATGTACAGTACAAAAACCAAGGATGTATATAACAGATAACTGCCATATGAATTAAAATTAGGTGTTATCATTCATGTCCTACAGCCACCTTCTATGTGTGCAAGGGTCCTCGTGGCCATAACACAAATATCTCTGCATGTTAATTTAGAATCAACTCAATATGAGAATACAAACTAGATAATAAATTATACTGCAGTATGCAAAAAAAAAACAGAATGGAGCATAAGGGGTGTCTTTAATGAAAGTGCTTCTTGAAGAAGGCAGAGCTTTAAATGAGATGTCTTAAAGGAAACAATGGCTATAAAAGAAAAGGGAAGAACTTGGGAGGAGAAAAAATAATTCTTATTTTATTCCAATTTAAAAACTCTGAAAACATCAATAGATGAACAAAGTTCATTACATTTTTCTTTTTAGTAGCACTGAAGAGATTTTTTTAAAATACTTCAGCTGCATTATTGCTTCTATTGAGACAGCAACTTTCAGCACACCTTTTTTGCTTGTTTCTCCAGTGACCTACAATCACTTACCAATACTTCTATCCAAAGATTACTACGACTACTAGAGATTGCTCCGTACAGACGGTTCCAAAGTTATATACACTTACCTCACCTGCTAGCTAAAAAAAGAATAGAAAACTGTGAATTTTCATGATGATCTCAGAGTTTTCAAGGTAACTAGAATAGTCTAAGAGTTATTTTAAGCTTAAATAAGCTTGTTTCACATTCTTTTGCTGATAAGAAAAGTAACTAGGAAGTCTGGCAATGAGTAGTAAAGAAAAAGTGTTGCAGTCTTTTCTTGCTTGGCCAACTTTAACAATTCATTTACCCAAAATTTCAAGCATGAAACGATTACCAAGTAGCTTTTGTCATAAAATGCCATTTACCCATTAATCCACTTGGCTGACTTCCTAAGGGTGGCTTAAGTGTTATTTCCACCAAGAAATCTTCCCAGACCTCCCCCACCTGCACCTGGGCCCCCATGGGAGACTCCTCAGTGGTCCACAAGCACTCGGTGATTAACACCCACTGGGTACTCACAGCACCAGCTTCTAACTGTTGACTTACTGAATTTTGTTGTTTTCCCTCTTTTGTCCCTCTCCCCTGCCCCTCATACTAGCCTCTGAGCTCCTCTGAAGACACATTATCGCCAAGTTCCTGCACAAATTCTGCTACAGAGTAGATAGTTGACAAATGTTTGCTGAATGAGAAAACAGAGAGAAAGAGAGTGCTTAAGAGCTTAAATGGTCCACAGAGATCTTCCAGTTATCCAACATTCACTTGCTTTATACGAAATTACAGTATGAAAGATTTAAACACTAAAGCCGGGATTAGAAAACCCATTTCCACTGCTCAAAGATGCTTCCTTGTATCAGTTCCTTGTTTACAGAATCGTATATACAGAACCTTGTTTACTTTTAACAATACAAAATTAATGTTTTCAAATACTAACTGTACAATCCTAACTAGATATTACCCAAAAGAAATGAAAGTCTATGTCCCTACAAAAACTTATACATGAATGTTGACAGCAACATGATTCATAATAGCCAAAATGAGGAAAAACCCAAATGTCTTTCAACTAATGAATGGATACATAAAATATGGTACAGGTTGAGCATCCCTAATCTGAAATCCAAAACGCTCCAAAATTCAAAACTTTTTGAGTGCCAACATGACTCCCCACAAGTGGTTAATTCCAAACCTGACCTATGAGAGGTTGCAGTCAAAACACAGGCATACAGCACAGTTTATTCAGTGTCCCCAAGGGAAAAAAGACCCTTCTAGCCTCCTTTAGCTGCAATATATCTTTTCCACACATGCCAGATTCCCCCACACAAACACGCCCAACAAAGGACAATAAAATAGCATGTACGCAGGCTGGATGTGCCAAAAGGCAGGTTCCCCGTGATACCTCACATGGGGCCAAGGCCTTCATGCATTACACACTGCACCTTTTGCTTATTTTTTGCTCTCTGGTGTAAAGATATTGGTGAAAATGTTCACACATTTTCATATCTATATGGTAATGCAAATTTTCCAATATCTGAAAAAATCTAAAATCCACTCGTCCCAAATATATCTGCATGCCTACAATGAATATTATTTGACCACAAAAAGGAATGAAGTATTGGGTGCATGCTACAACATAGATGAATCCTGGAATCATTATGCTAACTGAAAGAAGGCAGACACAAGACTACATACTGTATGCCCTGTTTACATAAAGTGTGCAGAACAAGCAGATCCAGAAACAGAAAGTAGATTAGCAGTTGCATAGGGCTAGGGTGAGTCCAGATAGGGTAATGGAAATCTCTAAAATTGATAGTGACTAAGCAATTCTGCAAATATACTAAAAATAATTTTAAGGTATGTGAATTGTATCTCAATAAAGCTGTTATTAAAACATAATAAAAAACACAGTGAAAAAGTGAGTTTTCTGTCATATTAGAATTTGGAAAGTCTCATTTACAAACTTTCATTTTCAAGCTTCACCAGTACAAGTTAAATATTGTGTAACTGGTAAACCCAAAATTCATTTCAAATGCCTAAAATGTCATATTTACATCATCAAAACTACTTATTCAAATTAGTTTCAATATTAAATATACCTTATTTTAATATTTTGAGAACTGGCTGTCCATGTAAAGACTATGTGGTTCTACAACCCTGAATGCTCGAGTCCCCAAGCATCTTGAACAAAGGTATTTTTGCTGTATTTCAGCTATTTGGAATTTTAGTGCTGTGACTTCATATATTCAAAAGTAAGTCATTTTACTGATAAAGCATACATGAAGAGGAAGCAAATCCAGGAAAGGAAATTTCTTTCTCCAAGAGCTACTATGTATTATCCTGATATTGTGTAGCAAGTCTTCTGCCTACACTGAAACCCACAGATACAGAAACTCAAAGGGAGCTGTGTTAATATTCCAGCTTGACTCCCGCAGGAATATACTTAGTTCTTTCATGATCAAAGTCAAGGACATTGTAGTAACTCAGACTCCCCAGATCAAGCCTAAAATTAAGGTGGATTTCATTACATTTAAGGTATAGTTATTTTTTAAATTACATGTTCATCATTTCAATATATTTTTTTAATGCAAGGTGATTTTGCTAGCTACTTATCTGAATTTTTCAACATGAGTTTTTTGGTTGAATACCATATGCTTATTAATAGAACTCTAGATTTTTTCCTTATAAGGAATAACTTCTACATTTCTTTAAACAGAAAAGTGAGGTTTTCTTATGGGGAAGAGGTTAAAGAAATCCAATTTGGGGTCATATGTCATAAACTTGCAACACAAGGGGAAAAACTCTTTCGAATATATTATATTTATAAGAATATTGAGTGGAGTTTTTTTTTGTTTGTGCTTTTTAACCCACTAATTTCAACTGAAAACCCAATATAGTAATATCTAAGAATGTTGTTTTATCAGCAGGTTCTTTAAAAATCTAAAAACAGCTAAGACACCAGAGCTGACCAGTGATACTTAATGAAATTAATTAATAACAGATATTTTAGCAGTAGCACACTTCTGTAGCTTATAAAATTTAGAGAGAGAAAACTTCACAGAAAAATACCATAAGCAAATCTAAGGATGGATTAGATATAAAACCATATTTTTAAAAAACTCATTCTATATAAATAACCCATATTCAGGTGACATGCACAAAAAATATTCTAGGAGAATGAGTTCTGTCATTTCTGATAGTTGATATGATTTAAATTATGACTAGCAGATTAGTTGATATGCAGTGAATCCAGGAAATTTGTTTGAATCTAAAGTTTCCATCCCAAAACCCAATGAAGATTCAAAAAGTAGATACAATATATTTCTCATAAGATATGTATTAGGCACATAATATGAGCAAATAGTCTGTAATAATCAACAATATTCATAAAATAAGGCAAAATGACCATCCTCTGTCAAACCAACACTCGGGCTCTGCCCAAATACATTGGCTGTACCAATGCAAATGTGTTGTGGGATTGGTATTCAAATCACGAGTAAAACAAGTATTAAAGGGCTAAGGGCAAACATTTTCCAAATACTTTAACTCATACTGTAAATAATAATTTGCTGCCAAAAAGGATATTCGTATCCAAATTTGCCATTATTTGCTACTGCAGTGGGTACAAATATTTCAAAATAGTTTTTGCAAAGGGGCAGTAATCATTTCTAAAAATAACCTTGGCTCCTTGGCTGCTTCAACTTCCTATAAAAAATCATCAGCTAAAACTCCTAAATTTACCTAATTGTATATTTATAAGGAAACTCACAGTCTTTTAAGCATAACAACCTTTTGTTTAAATGATTACAGATTTTTGGCTCTGAATTAGTCCAGCGCAAGTAACTCAAGCTATCCATTTTTTAATTTTTTTTATTTTTTAGAGTCAGAGTCTCACTCTGTCACATAGACTGGAGGGCAGTGGCACAGTCACAGCTCACAGCAACCTCAAACTGCTAGGTTCAAGCGATCCTCCCGCCTCAGCCTCCCAGAGTGCTGGAATTATAGGTGTGAGACACCGTGACATGAAGGTTATCCATTTTTTATTTACTTATTAAGGAAATGAAAATAATATCTTGTCTATCCACCCAACTCACTGGGTTATTAGAATAATATATTTATATTATTAGTCATGACACCATTTTGAAAAACACAAAACATTTGATACAACCAAAAGATGATATCCCAGTTATCTGAAAAATATGAACCACTCCTCACAAGGTTCAAATTTCCCTTTTAGGGCAAATCTGTCACTTCATTGATCTGCTTTCATTTTTATTGAGCAGCTCTGTTTCCTTATGAACCAGAGAAAGCAGACAGAATTAGGGTTAGGAAGTTAGCGTATTTAGGATTTTCCCTTCCATGCTAAATACATCAATCATATCATTACTCAACTCTCTCTTCTACCTATTCAAACTTATTTACATAGAGAAAAAGAAACTTGTAAATGGCTGCCAGCCCTATAGAACATGTAGTTTTCTCTGCCAACAAATCAGTTTACAAAATCAACAGGAATGGCCAGGAGCAGTGGCGCACACCTATAATCCCAGCACTTTGAGAGGCCAGCACAGGAGGATTGCTTGAGCCCAGGAGTTTGAGACCACCCTGGGCAACATAGTGATTACCTATCTCTGCAAAGAATAAACAAAACTAGGTAGGTGTAGTCCCAGCTACTCCGGAGGCTGAGGCAGGAGGATCGTTTGAAGCCCAGCAGTTTGAGGCTGCAGTGAGCTATGATGAAACCACTGTATTCCAACCTGGGCAACAGAGTGAGACCCTATCAACCTGTCTCTATAAAAAGAAAAAGAAAAAAAACAGGAACAATTAAGAAAGCCCACTGGAACTTTGCTTTTTGACCAAATACATGTGCAGAGAAAACAAGTAAATGTGACGAAACACATCACCTACAAGAAACACTTTTTAAATGAGCACAATCTTCATTTTATTTTCATTTACGTAACTTCTGACAAGGCAAGGAAAGGGATCTGGACCAAAACAAAAAAAGAATCTAGATTCAAATTCTGGCTCCATCACTTAATAGATTTATGACCCCTGGCAAGTTGTTAATTTCACTGAATCACTATCTTTTTATCTGTAAATAAACTTTATGAGGGACTAATGCTACTTACCTGGGAAGTTTATGGAGAGAATGACATCAATTTAAATAATCTATGCAAAACATCTGGCAAAGTATAGGCATTTAGTGTTATTCTCTTTTTCTACCCTACTTTCAAAAATGGTTTCAGAAGTTCTCTCTTCATTTTATTTTGACCTAAACCAAAATTAACAGAAGCTATCACTTATAAAGGACACCATAAGATTAGTAACCATGTATCTTTTAAAAGAACTCTTTTTTCTCCCCCTAATACGAAGGACATAAACAAACCTTGAAGAAGGGTCAAGGGACTAACAGAGTTCACTGATCATTTTTACTTAACATCAGTACAATAACCTTGGAAGTTGTGGCTGAACAAACCCTTGAAAGAATGCCAAAATACAATTAGATATTTTTAATATCAGTAAGATTTGTATGCTCCTGCCAGATACAAAGAACATCAAAAAAAAAAAAGTTAGAGAAGTTTATCATAAAGTTCAAAGACCTTTAAAGCTTAGTGAAAAGATAATTCTCTTAAGAGCCAAAGAAATGCAAAATCTAATTGAGTATTACAGACAACATTCTACACAAGGGTAGAACAGGGACTGGGTTACACAGTGAAGAAGCAACTAACTTTTAACATCCCTGTTACCTATAAATAAACCTCAATGTATCTAGGAAATGAACTAACAGGAATCTGATGAGCATCCTGCTCAAATGATTCACTGCCATCTCAGTTGAGAAAATTGCTTAGGATGATATAATCCTGAGGAGATTTAGAAATAAATTTGAAATATTTAGAAGAATCAAACTCATATCATTAATATATGATGATTACAAAAGAAAATGATTGATTTTGTTGAGACAGGATCTCACTGTGTCACCCAGGCTGGAGTGCAGACTGATTGGCCCGATATAGCTCCCTGTAATCCCTGTAACCTCAAACTCCTGGGCTCAAGCAATCCTCCCACCTCAATCTCCCAAAGCACTGGGATTACAGGCAAGAACCACAATGCCTGGAGTCCATTATTTTAAGTATTTGTAATTTATAAAAGGATATGACCTATTAGAGTGACAGTAATTCCTTATAATTTCAATTAAAATTAAAAATTGAATAATTAATTTAGACCCCATGATTGTAAGTAGAAATCTTACTAGATCTATGCGATAATGAAAGGACACTATTGATTTAGTTTGGCTATAAATGAAAACTTTTTTCCCACTCTCAAGTCATTGTCCACTGACTATTTCTATTAACTTTTCAGTAGTTATTCATTAACTATTCTCCCAACTTTGTAATCAGCAAAATATGTAACTATATTCATCCTTGGTATTTTAAGCCACACTGTTGTAAAATCCCTGAAGGAAATTTGGGCAGTGATACAGAAAATGTCTCTTTTCTTTGAAAATAACAGTCAATTTAAAAAAGAAATTGCTTATATAATCTGGGATTTTAGCCAGGTTTCAATTTTTATGAATGAAAATGAATATATAATCAATGTAATAAGAAAGCAAATACAATCTCAAAGCTTATTTAAAATCGCTGATGACTTAATGAAATTATATTTACCTCAGAGCCCCGATTTGATATAGACAGTTACTGCTGGCCCTTTTTCACCTCATAATCTGTACCTCCCATCTAAAAC